>JAGKPW010000091.1:0-34961 GCA_019926035.1 Melaleuca alternifolia | reverse complement strand
AATTGACTATTGTACAATAAGATTAGACTTTTGGGACAATTTGCCCATAAATTCACATTCATATGTCAAAAGTATTGAATTAGTAATAAATTTTCCTTGGAACAAGGCTATAACACCCAGTCATCCATTCCATGTTAGGTTCCTTTCACATGCACATTAGTGACTAGAGAAAGGAAAATGAAATACTTTTTGTCCACGAGTACTTGTTTCTTAATATTCAGAGAATACTCCAAAGACTTTACTGCATAGCACAAGCTTTTTTGTCTGAAAAGTAAAGCGAAAGTGAATAGGAGCTACCGGAAATAAATTTTAATAGCTTCCACGATGACCAAGACTTAAGCTATGTGGATGCCTTTGTCGTCATTACTAGTAAACTGGCATGCGTTATGTCACGATTAATCTCTTTTTCTTTTCTCACGTTATGTCACGATTAATCTCTCTTTTCTTTTCATTCGCACTTTTTTTTAAGACTTTTTTTTTAAAACTTGTCCTAAACCCTTAAATCACCTATTTCACAGCCCCACCATTTGATTCTAAATCATAAAATTATTGTTTGGAACACTTGCTAAAATCAAAATTAAAAATGACCGACTAAAGATTTTTTGGTAAGAATTAGAACTTAGAAGTGTGGGTCAACAAATACAAGATAGTTCCTCCCTGTGGGATAGTCGCACCATCGCCAGTGCCGAACCCACCGTGACCGAAACAGCACCATCATCGGTTGCCTCATCCAGTTAGCCACCACTTGTATTGTATTGCCCCACCATAGCACCGCCATCTGCTCTGTCGCCCAACCATCATTATCGTTATAAACAATGAGTAATTATCCAAAATATCATAAACCTATTGTACAATGGCCAATCAAGTCCTAAACTTTTTAATTTGGTCAATTTAATCATAAACCTTTAACAATTTGCCAATGTAAATATTCTTACGAATTTTGCAGAAAATCACTAATGTGGATGCCATCCTACATGGCATAACTACCGATTCACATTTCTCGCAAAAAATGATAATATTGAGAAATTGTCAAAGATTTTAGGATTAAATTTCAAAATGGACAAGTCTACAACCTTGAAGTGACATTGTACAATAAGGATTAGACTTTTGGGCAATTTGCCCACAAGTCACATTCATATGTCAAAAAGTATTATTAGTAATAAATTTTCCTTGGAACAAGGCTATAGCACCCAATCATCCATTCCATGTTAGGTTCCTTTCACGTGCACATTAGTGACTAGAGAAATGAAAATGAAATACTTTTTGTCCACGAGTACTTGTTTCTTAATATTCAGAGAATACTCCAAAGACTTTACTGCACAGCACAAGCTTTTTTGTCTGAAAAGTAAAGCGAAAGTGAATAGGAGCTACCGGAAATAAATTTTAATAGCTTCCACGATGACCAAGACTTAAGCTATGTGGATGCCTTTGTCGTCATTACTAGTAACACTGGCATGCGTTATGTCACGATTAATCACTCTTTTCTTTTCATTCGCACTTTTTTTTAAGACTTTTTTTTTAAAACTTGTCCTAAACCCTTAAATCACCTATTCAACCAGCCCCACCAGTTGATTCTAAATCATTAAAATTATTGTTTGGACCAACTTGCTAAAATAAAATTAAAAAAGGGACCGAGATAAAGATTTTTTTGGTAAGAATTATAATTAGAAGTGTGGGTCACAAATACAAGATAGTTCCTCACTTTTGGGGATAGCCGCAAACCATCGCCAGTTTGCCGACCACCGTGTTGACCGCAAACAGTCCACCATCATCGGTTGCATCCCTCTAGTGAGCCACCACTTGTTATGGTAATTGCCCACCATAGCCACCGCCATCTGCTTCTAGTCGCCACCCATCATTTAGATAGTTATAAAAACAATGAGATAATTATCCAAAATATCATAACCTATTCTACAATGGCCAATCAAGTCCAAAACTTTTTAATTTGGTCAATTTAATCATAAACCTTTAACAATTTGCCAATGTAAATATTCTTACCAATTTTGCAGAAAATCACTAACGTGGATGCCATCCTACATGGCATGACTACCGATTCACATTTCTCGCAAAAAATGATAATATTGAGAAATTGTCAAAGATTTTAGTATTAAATTATCAAAATTGAAAAGTCTACAAATGAATTGACTATTGTACAATAAGATTAGACTTTTGGGACAATTTGCCCATAAAGTCACATTCATATGTCAAAAGTATTGAATTAGTAATAAATTTTCCTTGGAACAAGGCTATAGCACCCAGTCATCCATTCCATGTTAGGTTCCTTTCACATGCACATTAGTGACTAGAGAAATGAAAATGAAATACTTTTTGTCCACGAGTACTTGTTTCTTAATATTCGGAGAATACTCCAAAGACTTTACTGCACAGCACAAGCTTTTTTGTCTGAAAAGTAAAGCGAAAGTGAATAGGAGCTACCGGAAATAAATTTTAATAGCTTCCACGATGACCAAGACTTAAGCTATGTGGATGCCTTTGTCGTCATTACTAGTAAACTGGCATGCGTTATGTCACGATTAATCTCTTTTTCTTTTCTCACGTTATGTCACGATTAATCTCTCTTTTCTTTTCATTCGCACTTTTTTATAAGACTTTTTTTTTTAAAACTTGTCCTAAACCCTTAAATCACCTATTTCACAGCCCCACCAGTTGATTCTAAATCATAAAATTATTTTTTGGACCACTTGCTAAAATCAAAATTAAAAATGACCGACTAAAGATTTTTTGGTAAGAATTAGAACTTAGTAGTGTGGGTCAACAAATACAAGATAGTTCCTCACTTTTGGGATAGCCGCCAACCATCGCCAGTTGCCGACCACCGTTGACCGCAAACAGTCACCATCATCGGTTGCCATCCCTCCTAGTTAGCCACCACTTGTTATTGGTCATTGCCCACCATAGCCACCGCCATCTGCTTCTAGTCGCCAACCATCATTTATGATAGTTATAAACAATGAGATAATTATCCAAAATATCATAACCTATTGTACAATGGCCAATCAAGTCCTAAACTTTTTTATTTGGTCAATTTAATCATAAACCTTTAACAATTTGCCAATGTAAATATTCTTACCAATTTTGTAGAAAATCACTAATGTGGATGCCATCCTACATGGCATGACTACCGATTCACATTTCTCGCAAAAAATGATAATATTGAGAAATTGTCAAAGATTTTAGGATTAAATTATCAAAATTGAAAAGTCTACAATTGAATTGACTATTGTACAATAAGATTGGACTTTTGGGACAATTTGCCCATAAAGTCACATTCATATGTCAAAAGTATTGAATTAGTAATAAATTTTCCTTGGAACAAGGCTATAGCACCCAATCATCCATTCCATGTTAGGTTCCTTTCACGTGCACATTAGTGACTAGAGAAATGAAAATGAAATACTTTTTGTCCACGAGTACTTGTTTCTTAATATTCGGAGAATACTCCAAAGACTTTACTGCACAGCACAAGCTTTTTTGTCTGTAAAGTAAAGCGAAAGTGAATAGGAGCTACCGGAAATAAATTTTAATAGCTTCCACGATGACCAAGACTTAAGCTATGTGGATGTCTTTGTCGTCATTACTAGTAACACTGGCATGCGTTATGTCACGATTAATCTCTTTTTCTTTTCTCACGTTATGTCACGATTAATCTCTCTTTTCTTTTCATTCGCACTTTTTTTTAAGACTTTTTTTTAAAACTTGTCCTAAACCCTTAAATCACCTATTTCACAGCCCCACCAGTTGATTCTAAATCATAAAATTATTGTTTGGAACACTTGCTAAAATCAAAATTAAAAATGACCGACTAAAGATTTTTTGGTAAGAATTAGAACTTAGAAGTGTGGGTCAACAAATACAAGATAGTTCCTCACTTTTGGGATAGCCGCCAACCATCGCCAGTTGCCGACCACCGTTGACCGCAAACAGTCACCATCATCGGTTGCCATCCCTCCCAGTTAGCCACCACTTGTTATTGGTCATTGCCCACCATAGCCACCGCCATCTGCTTCTAGTCGCCAACCATCATTTATGATAGTTATAAACAATGAGATAATTATCCAAAATATCATAACCTATTGTACAAAGGCCAATCAAAGTCCAAAACTTTTAATTTGGTTCAATTTAATCATTAACACCTTTAAACAATTTGCCAATTGTAAATTATTCTTACCAATTTTGCAGGAAAAATCACTAACAGTGGGATGGCCAATCCTACATGGCATGGAATCAGATTCACATTTCTCGCAAAAAATGATAATATTGAGAAATTGTCAAAGATTTTAGTATTAAATTATCAAAATTGAAAAGTCTACAAATGAATTGACTATTGTACAATAAGATTAGACTTTTGGGACAATTTGCCCATAAAGTCACATTCATATGTCAAAAGTATTGAATTAGTAATAAATTTTCCTTGGGACAGGGCTATAGCACCCAGTCATCCATTCCATGTGAGGTTCCTTTCACATGCACATTAGTGACTAGAGAAATGAAAATGAAATACTTTTTGTCCACGAGTACTTGTTTCTTAATATTCAGAGAATACTCCAAAGACTTTACTGCACAGCACAGGCTTTTTTGTCTGAAAAGTAAAGCGAAAGTGAATAGGAGCTACCGGAAATAAATTTTAATAGCTTCCACGATGACCAAGACTTAAGCTATGTGGATGCCTTTGTCGTCATTACTAGTAAACTGGCATGCGTTATGTCACGATTAATCTCTCTTTTCTTTTCATTCGCACTTTTTTATAAGACTTTTTTTTTAAAACTTGTCCTAAACCCTTAAATCACCTATTTCACGCCCCACCAGTTGGATTCTTAAATATAAAATCATGTTGGACCACTTGCTAAATCAAAATTAAAAATGACCGACTAAAGATTTTTTTGGTAAGAATTATAACTTAGAAGTGTGGGTCAACAAATACAAGATAGTTCCTCACTTTTGGGATAGCCGCCAACCATCACCAGTTGCCGACCACCGTTGACCGCAAACAGTCACCATCATCGGTTGCCATCCTTCCCAGTTAGCCACCACTTGTTATTGGTCATTGCCCACCATAGCCACCGCCATCTGCTTCTAAGTCGCCACCAGAATTTATGATAGTATAAACAATGAGATAATTATCCAAAAAATATAATAACCTATTGTACAATGGCCAATCAAGGCCTAAACTTTTTAATTGGTAATTTACTCATTAACACCTTTAACAATTTGCCAAATGTACATATTCTTACCAATTTTGGAGCAAAATCACTAAATGGGATGCCATCCACATGGTCATGACTACCGATTCACATTCTCGCAAAAAATGATAATATTGAGAAATTGTCAAAGATTTTAGGATTAAATTATCAAAATTGAAAAGTCTACAATTGAATTGACTATTGTACAATAAGATTGGACTTTTGGGACAATTTGCCCATAAAGTCACATTCATATGTCAAAAGTATTGAATTAGTAATAAATTTTCCTTGGAACAAGGCTATAGCACCCAGTCATCCATTCCATGTTAGGTTCCTTTCACATGCACATTAGTGACTAGAGAAATGAAAATGAAATACTTTTTGTCCACGAGTACTTGTTTCTTAATATTCGGAGAATACTCCAAAGACTTTACTGCACAGCACAAGCTTTTTTGTCTGAAAAGTAAAGCGAAAGTGAATAGGAGCTACCGGAAATAAATTTTAATAGCTTCCACGATGACCAAGACTTAAGCTATGTGGATGTCTTTGTCGTCATTACTAGTAACATTGGCATGTGTTATGTCACGATTAATCTCTTTTTCTTTTCTCACGTTATGTGACGATTAATCTCTCTTTTCTTTTCATTTGCACTTTTTTTAAGACTTTTTTTTTAAACTTGTCCTAAACCCTTAAATCACCTATTTCACAGCCCCACCAGTTGATTCTAAATCATAAAATTATTGTTTGGACCACTTGCTAAAATCAAAATTAAAAATGACCGACTAAAGATTTTTTTGGTAAGAATTAGAACTTAGAAGTGTGGGTCAACAAATACAAGATAGTTCCTCACTTTTGGGATAGCCGCCAACCATCGCCAGTTGCCGACCACCGTTGACCGCAAACAGTCACCATCATCGGTTGCCATCCCTCCCAGTTAGCCACCACTTGTTATTGGTCATTGCCCACCATAGCCACCGCCATCTGCTTCTAGTCGCCAACCATCATTTATGATAGTTATAAACAATGAGATAATTATCCAAAATATCATAACCTATTGTACAATGGCCAATCAAGTCCTAAACTTTTTAATTTGGTCAATTTAATCATAAACCTTTAACAATTTGCCAATGTAAATATTTTCACCAATTTTGCAGAAAATCACTAACGTGGATGCCATCCTACATGGCATGACTACAGATTCACATTTCTCGCAAAAAATGATAATATTGAGAAATTGTCAAAGATTTTAGTATTAAATTATCAAAATTGAAAAGTCTACAATTGAATTGACTATTGTACAATAAGATTAGACTTTTGGGACAATTTGCCCATAAAGTCACATTCATATGTCAAAAGTGTTGAATTAGCAATAAAATTTCCTTGGAACAAGGCTATAGCACCCAGTCATCCATTCCATGTTAGGTTCCTTTCACATGCACATTAGTGACTAGAGAAATGAAAATGAAATACGTTTTGTCCACGAGTACTTGTTTCTTAATATTCAGAGAATACTCCAAAGACTTTACTGCATAGCACAAGCTTTTTTGTCTGAAAAGTAAAGCGAAAGTGAATAGGAGCTACCGGAAATAAATTTTAATAGCTTCCACGATGACCAAGACTTAAGCTATGTGGATGCCTTTGTCGTCATTACTAGTAAACTGGCATGCGTTATGTCACGATTAATCTCTCTTTTCTTTTCATTCGCACTTTTTTATAAGACTTTTTTTTTAAAACTTGTCCTAAACCCTTAAATCACCTATTTCACAGCCCCACCAGTTGATTCTAAATCAAAAAATTATTGTTTGGAACACTTGCTAAAATCAAAATTAAAAATGGCCGACTAAAGATTTTTTTGGTAAGAATTAGAACTTAGAAGTGTGGGTCAACAAATACAAGATAGTTCCTCACTTTTGGGATAGCCGCCAACCATCGCCAATTGCCGACCACCGTTGACCGCAAACAGTCACCATCATCGGTTGCCATCCTTCCCAGTTAGCCACCACTTGTTATTGGTCATTGCCCACCATAGCCACCGCCATCTACTTCTAGTCGCCAACCATCATTTATGATAGTTATAAACAATGAGATAATTATCCAAAATATCATAACCTATTCTACAATGGCCAATCAAGTCCAAAACTTTTTAATTTGGTCAATTTAATCATAAACCTTTAACAATTTGCCAATGTAAATATTCTTACCAATTTTGCAGAAAATCACTAATGTGGATGCCATCCTACATGGCATAACTACCGATTCACATTTCTCGCAAAAAATGATAATATTGAGAAATTGTCAAAGATTTTAGGATTAAATTATCAAAATTGAAAAGTCTACAATTGAATTGACTATTGTACAATAAGATTAGACTTTTGGGACAATTTGCCCATAAATTCACATTCATATGTCAAAAGTATTGAATTAGTAATAAATTTTCCTTGGAACAAGGCTATAACACCCAGTCATCCATTCCATGTTAGGTTCCTTTCACATGCACATTAGTGACTAGAGAAAGGAAAATGAAATACTTTTTGTCCACGAGTACTTGTTTCTTAATATTCAGAGAATACTCCAAAGACTTTACTGCACAGCACAAGCTTTTTTGTCTGAAAAGTAAAGCGAAAGTGAATAGGAGCTACCGGAAATAAATTTTAATAGCTTCCACGATGACCAAGACTTAAGCTATGTGGATGCCTTTGTCGTCATTACTAGTAACACTGGCATGCGTTATGTCACGATTAATCACTCTTTTCTTTTTCACGTTATGTCCGATTAATCTCTTTTCCTTTTCATTAGTACTTTTTTTAAGACTGTTTTTAAACTTGTCCTTAAACCCTTAAATAACCTATTTCACAGCCCCACCAGTGATTCTAAATCTAAAAGTATTGTTGGAAACACTTGCTAAAATCAAATTAAAAATGGACCCGACTAAAGATTTTGCGTAAAGAATTAGGAAATTAGAGTGGGGGTCAACAAATATAAGGATAGTTCCTCACTTTTGGATAGCGCCAAACCATCGCCAGTTGCCGACCACCGTTGACCGCAAACAGTCAAATCATCGGTTTGCCCATCATTCCCAGTAGACCACCACTTGTTATTGTCATTGCCCACCCTAGCCACCGCCATCTACTTAGTCGCCAACCATCATTTGATAGTTATAAACAATGAGATAATTATCCAAAATATCATAACCTATTGTACAATGGCCAATCAAGTCCTAAACTTTTTTATTTGGTCAATTTAATCATAAACCTTTAACAATTTGCCAATGTAAATATTCTTACCAATTTTGCAGAAAATCACTAACGTGGATGCCATCCTACATGGCATGACTACAGATTCACATTTCTCGCAAAAAATGATAATATTGAGAAATTGTCAAAGATTTTAGGATTAAATTATCAAAATTGAAAAGTCTACAATTGAATTGACTATTGTACAATAAGATTAGACTTTTGGGACAATTTGCCCATAAAGTCACATTCATATGTCAAAAGTAATGAATTAGTACTAAATTTTCCTTGGAACAAGGCTATAGCACCCAGTCATCCATTCCATGTTAGGTTCCTTTCACATGCACATTAGTGACTTGAGAAATGAAAATGAAATACTTTTTGTCACGAGTACTTGTTTCTTAATATTCAGAGAATACTCCAAAGACTTTACTACACAGCACAAGCTTTTTTGTCTGAAAAGTAAAGCGAAAGTGAATAGGAGCTACTGGAAATAAATTTTAATAGCTTCCACGATGACCAAGACTTAAGCTATGTGGATGCCTTTGTCGTCATTACTAGTAACACTGGCATGCGTTATGTCACGATTAATCTCTTTTTCTTTTCTTTTTTATATTCAAAATCTGCTCAAGTTGAGGTGTCTGTCCAATTAATTGCAATGTTGGAACAAATTTTTTGACATGATTGACTTGGGTGCGCATGACAAGCAGTCTATTCCCGTGCCTAGAGTGAGTTACAGACAAAGTTCTAAAAGGTCAAATCTTGGATGGGGTTCGTTCCATAATTTTTATTTAAAGCAAGGGGAATAGAATATAAGATGTATTAATTACTCTCTTGTCGTTTTTAGTTACAACTAATTTTATGTTCTCGAAAACATGTTTGAAATAGAGACTCATCTAGTAAAATAATATCATTTTTTTTTCTATTTTTGGAACGAATTTGTAGTCATTAAATAAGTTTTGGAACAGAGATGATAACCAAATTTTTTTTACTTCTCTATTTCTGGAATAGAAAAAGAAATAGTTTTCTTTCTTCTTTTCACTCTCTCTCCTTTCACACTCTATCAACTCTCCTCCAATCCACTAGCCGCCAACCACCGCCAGCTGCCGACCACTGTTGGCTGCAAGTAGTCACCGCCATCGGTTGCCATGCCTTACGGTTAGCCACCACTTGTTACTGGTCACTACTCACCACCGCCATTAGTCGCCAGTCGCCAACCATCGTGGCCGCCTCTCTCCTTTGCCATCGACAACCTTGAGTCTGCTGGGTTCTTTTTGGATTATGTACTTCTTAAAGTGATTATTGTTTGAACTTTTGATCCTCCTTTCTTAAGTCAGTGTGTCCAGATTGGCATTAGGTTGCTAATAATGCCATACGATTCCCTAAAATTGGCCTTTTTCTTGTTCTCCGCGTAATTATGCTCCTAATTTCTTCATTTACTTTTTAGTCTGAATAAGATGTTTGTTGAGCAAATTTCAGTTTCAACTTTTAAGCGAATTACTTTCATGTATAGTTTGAAAATCTAGTATTCCCAATATAAAGAAAGTTCGTGTTTGTGCTTTTATTCTTTTCTGGAAGATTGTCTCTTTTATCTTTCCCCCTATTTTGGCTGTTCGAAATTTGTAGCCGAGTGTGTACTCTGAGATGGAACCATTGTATGCTATGTCACTACCTCTTCGGGCTCATGATTACCTTTTCCTCTCTAAATTTATAGGTGCTATATGTACCCCCGCCAGACTTGGTGTCTCGCCACGAAATATCGTGCGTGCATACTCGAAACATGAAAAATAAGAAGTGATGTTGATCTCAGAGAATTGGCAGAACATACTGAACGGTTCACAGGAGCCGAATTGGAGAGCCTGTGCAGGGAAGCAGGAATAGTCGCTTTAAGAGAGAACATACACGCAACTGCCGTCTATGCCCGTCATTTCCAAATCGTGAGGGAGTCCTTGAAGCCGGCATTGTCCGAAGCAGACGTTCATTCGTATGAATCGTTGCAGGGGACTCGATAGCTGAAGCATTGTGCTTGAAGCGAGACATCTGTGTTGCCCGGATCGGAGGATTATGGATTATGGATAACGTTTATGGTCTCCATCTGAATGTGGTCGCATCATTTCAACGGACTGGTCTAGATTATGACCATTGGATAACGTTTGCTGTAAATGTTTGACAAACCGTCTGATATCATTGGTGTCTGCTAATGTTTTAGTTCGATCAATAACTCACTGTTGGAGATGACACTTCATAATTGAACCAATTAGTTTTCATAATAGACTGAGCTGGTAATTAATATAAAAAAAGAACTTATTTTGCATGACTACGCACGTATAACAAATAAAATATGTATAATTACTAATTACGTGTAAAAGTTTTGAATTAGTGGTGGATTTAGAGTTATTCTTAACCTTGAAAAGCTATTAGAAACATGAAAGATTATTACGATAATGATAATTATTGGCGTATCAATAGTCACGTGGAGATTTGTCGCGACCTCCTCGAAGGTGCACTACCTAGAGTTTGGCTAATGGATTGCTACATATGATTTAGCTCGAGCTTTCCCAAACTCATACCAATTCATGACATAAGTTTTAATTCTTAACATGCAAAAATTGATTTCAATTGAAGTCGCCACTAATCTAGTACCGAGAGTTATACTTTATCCCTATGAACCATAGACTATGGGTACGGGGACTTGATTATGTTAGATTACTCTAATGCCCTTTCGGTACCATTCCGTTCTATTTCCAAAAGAATATTTTGCAGACAGCTTGAATTGATTTTATTTAACTTCCTCACATGTGTGGTGATCAAACAGATGCGCAAACATTAATGTAAATGCTAAAAAAAAATAAACAAAGCAAATAATATTTTTGGTTTTATTAATATCCTAACATACAAATTAACTAAGTGTGCAAAGATGAAGCTTTAAATATATTTTTTTGGATTTTTCACTTTTTATATGCAAATTATTTTAATATGCGATGCATATGATGAGAGTCTTGACTAATCTAATATGTCATATAACATTCAATCCTAGATTAAGCTAGTCAAACGATATGCAATTTAACCAAAGACAAGTGACTATCTAAATGACATACTAATGGTATTTTTAGGCATTTTTTATTTACTAATCAAATTCGAAATTAAATAACCTAATAAAATATGAATTCTAATCTAGCATGACTCTAGACTTTTGAATATATTATTCTAACATGATATGAATTTTTATGACCTAGACACGCAATGTTCTAGATGACATGGCTATGACATGGCATGAGATTTATGCACATAATCTAGATGTCAAGTAAATAGTATGCAAACTTTATGAAATGACTTATTTATGAAATGACTTATGCTATGACATGGATATGAAAATATTTTTAAGGTTTTTATTGAATTTTGAAATAAAATATGTAGCCTAATTTAACTATGCAATATTATCTAATATGCAACCTAATCTAAATATGCGATGCAATCTTCTGTTTTTAGGATTTAGATAACACGTCAAATCAATCAAAAAAATCTAACATGTAAATAACATCTAAATTCACCAACAAAGTTTGCGAATAAAATTGATAAATTGATGATAAGCCTTAAAGATCAAGATATCAATTTTAAAGATTCCCCCGCAATTAATTATTCAATCTATCTAAAGCCTTATAAATAGAATAAAAAATTGATATGCAGTCGCAAATTAAGATATAATGCCTATCGAGTAATGCCTATAAAAAGACAAAACGTACATTAGTCCAAATGAAGGAAATAAAATCGAATTCAAGATTAGATTAGACGATTATCTGATTTGAATAAACGATCTCTAAATCGGGCCGGCGGATGTAACTCGCAAAAAGTTATGCTTAGCCGATGGTAATGAGGGCACGCCAATGGCGCGAATTGGGTCAGTCACGACTCGACACAACTGGGCTGCGTGTTCGGTGTGATTCTTTGCTGGACGCCCAAATATTCTTATTATTTTTCCTTTTGTCACTTATGCTCTTCTCCCCTCCACCGAAGAGTTCCCCTTTTCTTCTGCTCTTGACGCTTCTTTGGCAAGGGAGGAAGCAATCTTCGGTCAAATCCTTCGGAGATTTGACCGAAATTTCTTTCTTTTTTTTTCTTTTTTTTTCTTTTCCTCCAAAGGAGAAAGCCTCCAAAGTTTATTTCCTCTTTCCTCCCAAAAATCACTCGATCAGGGACACACATTCTCATCTTATATGATATCTTCCTTTGATCTCCAAAATTCTCTCCTCTTTTGATTCGACCAAATATTTTTTCTATCGACTAGTTCCATGCGAATATTTGACTGTGGCCAAAACTCTTTTCACAATCGTGACCCTTCCAATTTCGCCGATTAAAAAGATAACGAACCTGGACGAAATTACATGCTCTCCGTGCGTGGACCCACTCTATATGAAAAGTGCTCCTAAAGCTATTGAGCAAATAAATCGTAGCATTTCTTTTAGGGATTATAGTGAATCCTTAATTTTTCCATGCAATTAAGTTTATATGATTTGTCAAAATTTAGGTGTCAACAAGATTTTTTGATACTTAAATACGGAGAATGTTATCAAGTAGCTTATTAATAATTGGATTTATTATAAATTAGATGAAAAACCTATTTTAGTAGACATGTAAGTCTCAATATATTCAATGCTCAAAATATATATTGGATAGTAAGTTTTAGCATCGAAAAAATCATTGAATATGGATGAAACAAATCTAAAGAAAAGTCACCTTTCGGTCTATTTACAACATCTGAAAAAGAAATGAATGAATCAAGAAATCAACATTTACTGTTGTTACTAAATTAATCTTGAGAGTTTATTTAAATTTTTTTTTATTATTTATAATTATCTTCAAATTTTGCTGCGGATATGCTTTAATCAATTTTTAGTCAAAACACTAAACTTTAAAAGTATACGTTGTGAGAATACTCTTAATGCTTTTTCTTAAATCCTAAACAAACAAGCAATACCTTTTCTTTTCCTCTATAGGAGCTTGTCAAATCCTTCAATTTGTGTTTTTGTAATTATATTTTTTTTGAAGTATAATAATATCTATCACGAATAAAAAATTATTAATATCATAAAAAACTCCAAATTAAGACAAATATAATAATTTGTACTCTCCGCAGTTTCACACTTTGACCGAGGGCTTCCTTGGGGAAGAAGATTGCTCTCTCACATCGATGGCTCTTGGCGTAGAAGGCGACGCGACGCGAGCTCCTCAGTCCCATGGCTTGCCCTCCAATACCCACGTCGCCAACAATCGGTTCTTCTCTTTTTTTACCTTATCTTCTTCTTTTTGTTTTGTTTGTACCTTCATATACTGACTTGTCGCTACCTAGTCGTCTCTGGAATCGCTTGACAATTATCTTGATGCTCCGAGGCGTGTTGGGCCTTTTTTGGGATCAGTGAATGTTCAGGAGTTAGAGAAAAGAGCCTGTGAAACTCTTTAGCTTGTTCCAGGGAGAGAAATTGATCGAATGCCCGCGAATTTTTGACTGGAATGTAGGAGGCGGAAGATCGCGCTGCAGAGGAAGTCTCTACCAATCGCGTTGGGTACTATGGCTTCCAGTTGTTGGTTTGTTTGTTGGTTTCCATGGATCTCCTTAGCTGGTCGTGGGTTTGCTTGGGTTTGAGTTGATGCTTTCTTTTTCGTCCCAGTCGAGAAGCCGCTCATCCAAGAGGTGCGAAACAACGACACTTTGATCATTGTTGGTGAGCCGGGAAGTGGAAAAACTACACGTAAGTATCGATGTAGGTATAGCATGTAGGTGTCTGTGGTACCACAACCTTCGGCATTTCGTCATAACTAGGCACAAAACATAGTACAATATTATGTATTTGTTTCATGATGTTTCTTCATATCCAAGTGTATAAACATCGAGATAGTAAGGTTGCATAGTGCGACATATTGCTGTGGAAAATCCCATGACATGTATAGTCGTGCCTTATGCTATTTCCTTTTTTCCCCCTTAAGGGAGTTGTTACATCCTTGACATTATTTTTTTACCAGAGATACCACAATTTCTATTTGATGCTGGGTTCTGTCGCGATGGGAAAATTATTGGGGTTACCCAACCACGGCGTGTGGCGGCTGTTACTGTTGCCAAAAGAGTAGCAGAGGAATCTGGGGTTGAGTTGGGCCAAAGGGTCGGGTATTCCATCAGGTTTGATGACATGACATCCGGTTCAACAAGAATCAAGTACATGACGGATGGCTTGCTTCTAAGGTTAAGTTTCTGCCTTTTTTATCTCCTGTGACTTGCATAGTATGTTCAACCAGTTTGACGACATCTGCTTGTGATAGGATGATACTAATCTTCAGTTGGGACACTAAAGTTTGGTTGTATTCAGCGTGTTATCTATAAAGATTGAAGATTCCGGTAAGATTCAGTAGTTGGATGCATTGATACTTTTCAGTGGGCTAACAAAAAAAATCAGACTTACTGGTCTTATTTCTTTAGATCTATAGGGGGAGCAAGATCTACTAACTAGCTGAAATTATTTTAGATATCTTGCTAATTGGTCTGGAGGCTGGCAAAGCTTTAGCTCTTGTTTTTTAGATATGTTTGAACCAGTAGAGGTTTTATACTTCCTATTATAGTAGATGGAAAAATCATGTGAAACTTGTATTCTGCTAAATGAGCAACTTATGGTGATCTCAATCTTTGCCTGCGGAGCTGATACTACTCTTCTACAGGGAATCACTGTTAGATCCGTATCTTTCTAGGTACTCCGTGCTTATTGTGGATGAAGCTCATGAGAGAACAGTCCACACTGATGTGCTGTTGGGCTTGTTGAAAGATGTTCAGAATAAAAGGTCTGCATCCGCCAATGATTGTCCAAATACTAAATATAGGCAGTTGAACGATGGCGTGCTCTTGGACAGGCAAGGTGTTTGGTCCAGTACTTTGAAACAATGCCAAAGCAGACGGTTTTCTGCATTGAAGTTGATTATTATGTCTGCTAGCTTAGATGCACGTGTCTTCTCTGACTATTTTGGTGGGGCAAGAGCCGTTCGTGTCCCGGGGAGGCCATTTTCTGTGGATATACTATATACTCTTCTTCCTCAACCAGATTATCTAGATGCAACCCTGATTACCATATTCCAGGTTGTTTTTTAATACTTATTTGCTTAGGCATTCTTATGGCTTTATAAAAAAAGAGTCACCACCTATAGGAAGTTTGTGTCTTGGTTCACAGTCGATGTGGCATTGCTCTAACTTTTGATGTGGTAGTTTTGTTTTTGTTTTTTTTTTTATTGATGTTCTGCCGTTAGTATGACTGCTAGGATTGTTTGTTAAACGCAACTTTGTTGTAGTGTCTATAAAATGCAGTATCAATTGTGTAACTCTCTTCATATATTTAAGTTTGAAAACAGAAAACTTTTATAAATGATTTATAAACTAGAATCTGCAGTAGCACCTTTGGGTTTCTTGTTAATTGGTTTTTTTTATTGCTTTAGCTTCCGTATAGTTTTACTTTTGAAGGCTTGCCGAATATTCTATTTGTTGTGGGCTTGCAAAATCACTTTTTGTTTATTTGACTAGGATACGATTCATGATTTTCCATCTGACCTGATTTAAGAAAAGAAGTTTTAAGTGTATCAGCATAGACTGTGGTGCATATTTTAACTCAATGTCATTAATTAAATGAACGTCTCAATGAAGTTTCCTAATTTGTTTTCCCCTTGGATACATTGCTGTGCGAGCTACTCTTTTGTTTGATCCCAATCAGTGGCTTGGAATATTTGCAATATTTGATAAGTGCGTGTTTTGCATTGCTCAGATCCATTTGGAGGAGGATCCGGGAGATGTCCTTGTATTCTTGACTGGTCAAGAGGAAATTGAATCCGTTGAAAGACTTATTCAGGAGCGACTACGGCAATTGCCTGAAGGCAACCGTAATATGTGGACTGTTTCCATATTTTCGTCTCTTCCCTCTGAGAAACAAATGCGTGTCTTTGCACCCACTCCTCCTGGATTTCGTAAGGTGACTATCCAAGCTGCTCAAAATTTTGCAATTTTTATATGTGCAGTGCTTCTGTTATAGTCAGATCCGTTTCTATAAAATGAGGATTTGTATTTTGGATTCTTTGGGGCTTTATGAACACTTTAATGTTTTTCTCTATTAGCTGTCACGTTAATGTTTTACATTGACTTTATGTAAGGCCTAAATGGCCATGCATCTTTCTTGTATCTATTCTTGTCTTGGTATGGTGAAGCATGAGAGGATAGTTGATACTTATGTCTATTTACTTCACTTGGAGGACAAGCGATTAAAATATATTCTTTGTGTATTTCTTAGCTTTTCTTATCCTCAGTATCTTCACATGTTGACATATATAGACTGGTCACAGGACTCTTTGTGCTGTTGGTAGCGGGTTTCTAACATTAATAGACTCTATGAATCTGGTTGTTCTTGTTGGTTTATTGTGACGGCATAACATCCTGCTATTTGTTGTCAAGATGGTTTATTTCCTCTCATTACCTTTAGACAATCTATTTGGATTTATGGACTGTTGATATATCATATTTATATTCCTCTTACTTTATTGTTTATAGGGTGATGTCATTGTCATTTGGTAAGCTAAAATAATTTTGTGGAAATTTAGTTTTCTAATGGTTGTTACTAATATAAAAGGAATCTTTCAGGTTATATTGGCCACTAATATAGCTGAGACATCGGTGACTATACCTGGGATAAAGTACGTTGTAGACCCTGGATTCGTGAAAGCAAGATCATATGATCCGGCTACGGGCATGGAATCATTACTTGTCGTACCAACTTCCAAGGCTCAGGCTTTACAAAGAAGGTAGTTTGCACTCATCGTACTCTGGTCTATGCTTTTGTAGTGTGACCACATTTCAAATACAGTCCAAAGAAGAAAAAGGGAAAGGGATTCCATTTAGATTCACAGGTGTTGAAGTCCCAACGTGGTACCATACAAATTTTCTTGACTGAAAACATACACTATCTTGCCCTTAAATAGCAACATGAGGATGGTAGACAGTCTCTCTTCATTCCCCTGTCGATGCATACTTTCAGACAGTGTGAATGTTCAAAAATCCATTTTAGAACTTTGACCATATAAAAAATCCCATGTTAATAGACTCAAACCTTGTTACTGCAGTGGACGAGCAGGACGTGAAGGACCTGGGACATGTTACCGTCTCACCCAGAAAGCAAATTTGAGAAACTTGAGGATTCGATGAAGCCTGAGATTAAGAGATGCAATCTCTCAAATGTTGTTTTGCAACTCAAGGCTTTGGGTGTGGATGATGTTATTGAGTTTGACTTTATTGAAAAACCACCAAGGTTATTCCCTGAGAGATCTAATTGCTTTATCATTTAGTCTCATGTGCATACTTCAGTGTGTCTGCTAGACTGCAGACGTGTAATCTTTTAAGCCTTTATTAGTGTTATTTGATCCAGTTTTGTTGGATTCATCTTTATCAATGATTTAATTTGGCTACTAAATTGTCCTTCGAAAATTATCCGTCATTTCGGCATCACCCTGTCTCTTTTGCCCCATAAATTTTCTATTTCACCTTCTTTTTCACCATCTCTCTGACCGAAAAATCTGGGTAATTTGATAAAAATGTATGTATTCTTACGCAACATGTGGGTGCACCAGGTTGTCAAGCTGTCCCCACATGAATTTGTTACGGTGCTTCTCTTGTATTGATGCTTCTTGAGGTTATTTTGCTGATAATATATAATGAAATTATGTGACATAAAATGGGTTGTGATGGGGTATCCTTACATTACCTAGTACTCCTTGTATTTGTTGCTGGGTAATGACACTCGTAAGCTTTTGATCAGGACAGCTATTGTGAAATCGTTGGAGCACTTATTCTTGCTGGGTGCTTTAACGGAAGATGGTAAATTATCAGATCCATTGGGGCACCAGATGGCTTGGCTTCCCCTTGATACCATTTATTCGAAGGCACTCATCCAAGCTAGTCAGTTCAACTGCCTGGAAGAAATGCTGATTACAGTTGCGATGCTTTCAGTAGAATCCATATTTTATGCCCCTCGTGAGAAATTAGAAGAGGTTAGTTATGAGCTAATACTTGTGAGGCCATTCATCTTGCTTTTCTTCTGGTCGTTTATGCAATGGGTGGATGCAATTGTATTACTGAAAGGATAAGCTAGGTATATATGTATATATCTTTTTTGAGTTGTAATTGTATTCAAGTGTAACATGCCTGAAAGGTCAAGTATACGCCTGCAGTGTTATCTTACATGATTTGTGAGTTAATGGACGTCCAATTTCCGTAGCCGTGAGTTCAACTGTGATAATGTTATATTCAAGTCCTTCAGTGGGCTATTGTTTCATTAATTTGCAATAAGCTGAAATTATATTTATAGGCTCTTCCATTTGTTTTAGTCTTGTTTTCTCAGGCTCTTTTTGAGACAACCATTCTGGCTGGTTAATATTGGTGAATTGTTCTGTATATAACTGGAGAGCTGACTACTTAACTTTGTCGGGACAGGCAAGAACTGCAATGAAAGGCTTTTCAAGTGCAGAGGGCGACCACATCACCTTGATTAATGTGTTTCGAGCAGCTGATGAGTTCTTGGAGAAGAGGAAGAGTGGTCAAAGCAAAGAAAAAGATGATAAAGTTCTCAAAAAATGGTGCAAAGGAAATTTTATCAATAGTAGACCCCTTAGACATGCGCGTGACATTCACAGGTTGCCTATGAACTTTTGCATGTGGTCTTTGCTTCTCCACACTTCTTTGGACAAGCATTATTGATCCTCTAACTGTGCTTTTTGATGTATGTCTTACAGACAGATTCAGGGACATGTAGAGCAAATGGGGCTGAACATCGCTTCCTGTGGAGATGACATGGTTCAGTTTCGGAGATGCCTTGCCGCTTCCTTTTTCCTCAATGTGGCTTTGAAGCAGCCAGAAGGATCATACAGGTGCTGGGTGTTGATTAGGATCGCTTCCTGTTTTTTTATGATAAATGTCTTCATTCCAGTTCTCTTATAGACTCCATTTCCTAACATTACATATTTGGTGTGGAAAATAGGGCTTTGACAAGTGGTCAGGTGGTGCAGATCCATCCTTCTTCTGTACTTTTCCGGACAAAACCAGAGTGCATTATCTTCAATGAATTAGTTCAAACTAATCACAAGTACATTCGGAACATAACCAGAATTGATTACTTGTAATTATCTGAGCTGGCTCCTCAGTATTATAGCATGAAGAGATAGGATCCCCAGGATCAATTTTGACAGGTATTGGAATGCTTGGTGATATGTGAATGCCATATATTGTATTCGGCCTATCCTTAACTGTAATCAATTTTCGGTGCTTTCCTTTCATTTTTACTATATGTTCCGGGTGAGGTGCCATGGTATAGAAAAGTACTATATGACGACGGATTACTTGTTATTAATATTTTTTTTTGGTAACTTAAGAAATTTGTAATAACTTTTGCAAAATGTGCTATACAGAGTGATAACTCGGGCCCACAAAACTTGCACTCATGGAGACCTTTAGAGTCATGCATGAGTGGAAGGGTGCCGTGATTTCAAAAGCTGACGAATTACTTATTTTGTGTGTTATATTTTTTAAAAACATTTCCTTGGTTGTGCTATAATTGATTGATTGCTCTAGGCCTTCCTAATTATTTTTGTGTGCTCGAAAGACAGGCACAAAGCCTTTTAGTATAGCGACACCGAGTCGAGTTTGAGCGCTAAATTAGATCGACTTGACTAGGTTGGAACTGTACGGCCAAAAAGGACAGGGGAAAAAAAAATGAAGACTTCAGACTTCTTGTTGAGGAAAGGGATAACAAGCAAAATTGCTCATCTCCAATTGAAAAGATTTCGGCAAAAAGCAAAATAAAGAATATACAGCTTTTGAAAAGCTTTCATATCCACCCTCCAAATATGGAATTAATTTGACCAATACGGGAGATCCATCGATCAAGACTGGTTTATCTAGGAGAAGTTATTAATCAGTTCTTCAAGGAGAGGAAGACAGTTCTATTGTCTGATCTCCATTGATTTGATCAACAAACATTGGCTGTTTACTCTCGATTTAAATTTGATTTAGCGTATATTAGTCTATAGGGCAAGTCCTAAAATGTTTAATCATCAGCTAAGCCTGTGAAAAATCTCGATTGTCATTCTTTTTTTGCGCAACTTTCACCGGTCCTCTCGGAGTCTCCTAGGTTTTCTATGTGGATTGACTGGTTGGGAGGGAGGTTGTGGATGGGTCAAGGTTGTACCATGTCGTATGGAGCAGATGTTGGTCATTGGTTGAGTTGGAACACTCCTTGAGTTTGGTAGACTGGCCTGGGGTTAGCGTGAAGGCTTATTTTAAGTTCGAATCGCTCGTTCATTGATTGATCTAAAAAAAGTTTGATTTATTGGAAATGTAGATTGTAGAAGTGGGAAGTTTCAAAATAGATAGATTCTAAATTTAGAACCCTAATGGGACAGATTTTTAAATTTTTGATACTTGAAAACCTACTCTATGATCGGGTTTTAGGATCTACTTTGAACCCGAACAATTTAATTTTTTTTTATTCCTTTGATGGACTAATTTTTGTAAAACACCCCTTAAGTTACAAGAAAGACAAATATCAATTACAGCAAAATGAAAGAACAAATACATTATAAAATAAACAAATAATATAAAGCATTGGGGAAGTGCCTAACTCATCTCTAGCCAAGCAAAATGAAAATTAAAGAAACAACAGAATTTAAAATCGCATGAAGCAACAGTCCGTAAAAGATAAAAAAAGAAAAGAAAAAAACCACAGCATCTTCAGCTATGTATTATTGTGGGGTGCCGAGAATCATCGATGGATGGCTTGAACAAAATTGAATTTTTTGAACGAGATAGAGGTCAAACAATGTATATCCTCAAAAACTTTGCTTGATGTGCCGGCATTCACTGAGTTGAAGACACATTAGATGCCGCCAAAAGCTAGAACCCGCCACTTTGGGATCGGCATTCACTGAACAACTTAAAACCTAATGTGTCAAGACCGAGTCTCATTTTTTGGAACTCGAAACAGATCTTGTAAATCTTATGATTAGAATAGAGCTGGCTAGATAGGATAGATCCGATCCAACTTTA
This sequence comes from Melaleuca alternifolia, assembly GCA_019926035.1. Lineage (NCBI taxonomy): Eukaryota > Viridiplantae > Streptophyta > Magnoliopsida > Myrtales > Myrtaceae > Melaleuca > Melaleuca alternifolia. Next base: position 13,416 of record JAGKPW010000091.1, on the reverse strand, counting down.
AGATGTGTCCCGAATCAATGCTTACTCATAGCAGGTTCAACTTGTCCTCCTAATATAAACCAACGATTTGCGTGATCTCGGACATGCTCAAAGAAAGAGTATGCATGATGTGAAGCGGACATCATGATTGCGAGTCTGAAATTCCATGATAGCGGAACGACCGGCCGCCAGTCCCCATCGCTCATCAATTGAAAGCGTTCGGATTCCCCGGTCAGCATTGACATGGAACCGCCGTCGGCGTTGGCTCGGCTGGCTCCCCCACTTTCTTCACTTTGACCAAGCGTTCCAAACTTCCGTTTAAGTTCATTTTCACGACAAAATGCAAGCCAAAATAATAATAATAAAGGGACCAATTAGAACGAGACACATGCGCATATCATCAGAAAAAGTCCAACTTAAATGGCCTCATTTCTCGATCTTGAAATGCATTTCGTCTGGATGCGATGACGTATACTTTAATCATTTCATACATTACAATTTGGTTATCCGTACCTGACTCGACTCAACTCGTAATCGATTCGACCTGTACCGTTAAAATGCTCCCATATTTTATAATTTTTAAAAAATGTATTGTTAAAATAATTTTATGCAATATTATAATTTTTCTAATTTTTTTATTTTTAATTATTTTTCTTTTCAAAAAATATATCTTCATTTTTTTGCTTTTTCCTCTTCCATTTTCCGGAATCTAGTGAGCTCATCTCTCACCTTTTGGCTGGTGACCAACTTCGAAAGAGGGAAAAAGGAGAAAAAAGGAAAGAAAAAAAAGAAAAAAGGAAAATAAAATAATCAAAATTTTACATTTAAAAAATAAAATAATTAGAATTTTAGAATTTTCATAGTTTTAAAATTGACTTGCTAATAAGATTTAAAATTTTCTATTGATAATACTTAAAATTAATTAGATAACCCATTTATGACTCATTTAGAACTCATTTAAGATTTATTAGGTTATTAAGCTAACTCATTTATGACCCATTTAACTTTTAAGTTAACCTATTTATGACCCGTATTATCTCATATGATTTAAAAAGATGGGTCTTTGACACATTTTACTACCTCTAATGTTAAGTGATTATGTTTATTGGTTAGTGGTTTGCTCGTTTTTGGTTTGGTTGCTCAGCTTAGCTCTATTTTCCTAGAACATCACTGTGAATCCATTTGTCTCTTACATCTCAACCTTTCTAGTAATTTTTGCTCCCGTTCGAACATGATATGTTTGATTCACATCTTTGACGCATGTCTTCTGACCATACAAGAGCAATTCAGCTTTCACTATGTTATGTGACATCCCAATTGCACCATCGCATGTCCATTTTCCATTTCCGGGCAAATGTGGCATAGATGAATTACTTAAAAATGTCATAAGTTAAATTTTTCAATTTTCACTATTGGAACACTAGATTATCATTAATCTAGGAAACGTTTTTGTCTTGACATTCTACATCCGCCAATACGTGGTTGACATGTTGGTGTGTTGTTCTCACGTCTTTTCTCTGAATGTGATTTTCGCTACTGCTTTACATCTCAATCTTCTTGTTGAACTTGTCGTGATTTTCTATGCATACAATAGTTTTAGTTTTTGTCTTCTGACCATACAAGAGCAATCCAGCCTTTGCTATGTTCTGTGACATTGAAATTGCACCATTGTACGCTAATTTTCCATGTATTTGTGGCATAGCTCGATTAATAACCAATATCCTAAGCTAAATTCGTCAATAATCACTGTTGGATCACTCAATTGTCATTAACCTAGGAAATGCTTTTGTCCTGACATTCCATATTCACCAGAAAACATAGAGTTTAACACGATGATGTGCTGTTTTAATGTTCTTTCTTTGAACTATTCTCTCTCTCTCTCTCTCTCTCTCTCTCTCTCTCTCTCTCTCTCTCATTTGTAGTTTTTATTTTCAGGGAATAAAATGCTGGAGATGTGAAAAAGCTACAGGATGCAGGAATCTACACTTGCAATGGTTTGATGCATACAAGGAATGTTAGGATCGACGCACAATCGGAATAAAGTAAAATGAGTGAAAGGGAGAGAAAATTGAGACACGAGGTTTTATCTTGGTTCACCCTTAAACTAGGGCTACGTCCAGCAGATGATTCTACTATATCAGCACCTCACACTCTCTTTACAACTCTCAGGGCAAAAAGCAAAAAATTATTCTTTCATTGCAAGAAGCAAAACTCTTCTTTTAGCGCAAGAAGCAATATTTTGTGCAAGAAGCAAATCTTTGCGCAAGAAGTAAAAAGAGTATATATATGGCAGTAGCTATTTATGAGCCTAAGCTCAAACTACTAATGAATAGCAATAGCTATTCACGCATGACCCACGTACTTTCCTGTTATAGGGGAGTATGAACCACACCCCAATATTCTCCCACTTGGTAAATACTTCCCATGCTTCTTTAGACCCAATTCAGTTGTACACCATTGATACTTTTCTACAATCATTGCCTTGATAAAAAAATATGCACTATTCACCTGTGTGTCAACCTTTTTCAGCATTACAACTTTTTGTTCTACTTTTTCTAGAATGAAGTGATATTGAATGTCAATGTGCTTTGTTCTTGCATGAAAAACAGCGTTCTTAGCCAAGAATATAGCACTATGACTATCACATCCAATATTCACTCTTCCTGTTGTAAAACCAAGCTCTTTACACAATCTGTTCATCCAGATTACTTCCTTAGCAACATGAGTAAGAGCCATATATTCTGCTTTAGAAGAAGATAAAGCCACCGTACTCTGTCTCTTGCTCATCCAAGACACAGCTCCACCAAATAAGGAAATAACATAACTAGTCGACCTCCTGCTATCAATGTCACCTCCCCAATTAGCATCAACAAAACACTTCAGTTCTAATGCTTGATGTTCTTTTGGGCTTTTCATACCTTCATAGCATAACTCAAAGTTAGACGTACCGCGAAGATAACGTAGCACCCTCTTTGCAGCTATCCAGTGCTTTTTTTCTGGATTAGACATATATCTACTCAATACTCCCATTGCATGGGCAATATCTAGACGAGTACACACCATGACATACATTAAGCTCCCTACTGCACTTACATATGGAACTGCTGCCATCTCTTTTGCTTCCTCTCCAATCTTGGGACACTGGTGTTTTGATAATTTGGAACTTGTCGACATAGGGGTGTTCACAGGTTTACAGTCTGCCATGTTTAACTTTTTCAGCACACTTTCAACATATTTCTTTTGACTTAACCACAACCTCCCATTCTCACGTTCCCTCCTTATCTGCATGCCCAAGATGAAGTTTGCTGGGCCTAGATCTTTCATCTCAAACTGTTTTGCCAACAGTCCTTTCACGGTGCTAATCATTCTCATACTGTTCCCAACTAGCAGCATATCATCAACATATAATGTTAAGATAACAAAATCATCATCTAACCTCTTCACATAGACACAATGATCAGCATCACAACGAACAAAACCAAGTTTCAAGGCATATGAGTCGAACTTTTGGTACCACATTCTTGGAGATTGCTTCAGGCCATACAAAGACTTATTCAATTTGCAAACAAAATCTTATTTTCCTTTGACCACAAACCCATTTGGTTGCTTCATGTAAATATCCTCCTCCAAGTCACCATGAAGGAACACTATTTTTACATCAAGCTGCTCTACCTCTAGATTATATGTAGCAACTACAGATAAAACAAGTCTTATTGTCACGCCCCGATCCCGACTTGCGACAGTCCCCGAAGATGGTCCTTGTCGGTCAATAAATTGGTGACGTTCCCAGGAATAATCGTCGATCAATTTAAATACTCATTAAATTAATAGATAATTACGCAGCGGAAACAAATAATTAATCCCAGACAAAACCTGAGGTGTCTGAAAATCTCTTAATTTAAACAAACTAATTTAGTGATTACCAACAAACCGTATGACGATTAAACCCATTAATAATACAATAAAAAATCATGGGTAAGGGGTTAATTAGGTATCTCTAAAAAATATCCCTATCTGATTACAACAAAATAAACTAACTTCTTGGCACTCCTAGGCTCCTCCAGCCTCACCTGACCCTCGAGGAGGGACTTCACGATCTGGACCTGTAAAAAGGGGTTAACAACAACAATGAGATAAATCTCAATGAGTCTACCACCTAATCCTCGATTAGGAGAGCCCTCACCCTAGGGTCCCTATCCTGTGGGGTAACCTATCTCTCGTATCGTGGTTGCTTCGTTTTAATGTCTAATTAGCTCGCTAATCCTCGATCAATAATTAAACAATTAATTCTACGATCAATAAATTAATCATTTAATAATTGACTTAAATAAATAACAATCGCAATCAATAGCAACCACAACCAATTATCAATCACAATCAATATCAATCACAATCAATTTTCAATCACAATCAATTATCAATCACATCCAATTGCACAATCAGTTATATTAAATAACTGCTATAACAAGATAATTACATTTCCAAAATAAATCTTAATTTAAATAATTCATCTCTAATTGGGTACAATTGCAATAAATAATTTCCATTGTGTAAATTACCAATCTACTCTCGTTCAGCTGATTGTCGAATTCAATCAAATCCATTGAATTATCAATTTGTCACTTATTTCTATAATTAAGCCTAATATCCATAAAATCCTAATTAATCTGTAATTAGCTAAAATTAGGTGAATCAACAGTAATTCTAGAAATGGCTAAATTAATTCCAATAGCTGACAAATCAACCAACTGGAGTGAACAAATTACCAATTTGTCCTCTAGTTATTCAATTTTTACCAAAGCACCCCTACTTGGCTAAAATTACCAATTTACCCCTAAAACCTCCAAAATTACTAAATTGAATCCCTAATCAACCAACCGACCCTCTAATCAATCAATTGGTTATTAATTATATCCAATTAAGCCAATAATTAGCTACTAGAGCGTGTAACCGCCCTAATTGGGGATTAGGAGGCGACTCACCTCCAATCCCAGCTTTTCAGTTTCAAATTGGTGACGTCGGATGACAACGATCCTAATTCATCTTCAATTTCGCGGTCCGGACGCACAATTGAGCTGAAAATTCCACGGTATGGCTCGGCAGGAAGTGGGGGTGACGACGGCGGCAGATTTTCCGGCGAGTTTTTGGCTAGTCAACGGCGAAGATCCCGGCGAGCAGCTTAAACTCCGGCGAGATAGATTCTGACTTCGGCGAGGTGCCCATGCTATTGGCGTGCTAGGCAGAGCTATTGAGATGGCTCGGCTGCTTGGCTCAGGGGCTGAATGAGGTGCTGGGACAGCTGGGTGGCTCGGCTAGGCAACCGAACGGCGTCATTCGCGACTGGAGCAAGCAGGGAAATGCTCGGCAAGCTGGAAAGCAGAAGCAGGAGCGCCGGTGCTGGATCTCGAGCTGAGGGGACGGTGCTGCAGCGTTGGGGGCTACGTGGGCGACGATTGGGACTGATGGACGGTGTTTAGAGGCTTTTCGAGGTGATTACGGGCTTCGATTTGTCTCGGTATAGGGAGTTGCAGGTGATGGTTTAAACAGAGGCTGGGGTTCTCGATTTGGGCGTGTTGGACGGCTTAATGAAGTCCACGGCGATGGGGATGAGCTTCGGTGGCCACCACGACTTCTCCTCAGCCATTTCCCCCAATTTTCTGCTCCAATTTCATCTCCCTCCCTTCAACAATGGCGGTTAGGGTTTTTTTTTGTTCTGCAGGGGTTCGCGCGAAGGAGAAGAGGAAGAAGACGGGTTGATGAGGCAAGAGGGAGGCTAGCTGGCGCGTGCTCGGCTGCCGCGTGGCCAGGGCCCCGCGTCCACGCGCGCCACGTGGCCAGGCTACGCCTCGCTGGCAACCCGTGTAGCCAAGGTCTAGCTCACGCGTGCAATGAAGAACCATGGGCCAAAAAGGGAAGGAAATAAGGCTGGGCCGAGCCAGGAGGAGGAAAGGGAAGGAAGGAGGCTGGGCTCGCGAAGGAAAAGGAGGAAGGAAGGACTAGGCTGGCCCACGCGCGAGACTAGAAGGGAAATAGAAGGAAAGTAGAGGAAATAAGAAGGAAATTCGAGAAAACTCGGAAGGATAAGGAAAAATTCCAAAGTTTGGGGAAAACTTAAATATTTTCCCTAATTCCAAGCTTTATTTCCCAAGCTAAATTGAATACATTTTCCCTCGAAATTCTATTCCAAAATTTCCCCCAAAAACAGGCTGTTACACTTATGGAATTTAATTTAGCAACAGGAGAAAAAAATCTCACCATAATTGACTCCTTCTATCTGCGAGTACCCCTTTGCAACAAACGAGCTTTGTATCATTCTGTATCTCCATTTGCAGTCATCTTCTTCTTGAATACCCACTTAGAACCGATTGCCTTTCGATCTGCGGGTAGTTTTACCAAACTCCACGTTTTGTTTTTATCTAATGAGTCCATCTCATCTTTCATAGCTGTCTCCCACTATTTGGCATCTTCCGCCTTTCTTGCTTCTTTAACAGTATTTGGATCATCACATCACATGTAACAGTCTGAACACAATTTTCATTATTGGCAAATAAGGTATACCTCTGAGATGGTCTAGTTTGCCTTGTGGACCTCCTTAAGACTAGTTCAGGTAGTGCTTCAACTTCAAATTCAGTATTAGAATTTACAATATCATCCTCCACATCAGCTCATCAGCTTTAGAATCTAAATTTTCTACTTCAACTGGTGTAGCCTCTGTCTCTCCCTATAAACCAACATCTAACTCAACCGTTTGTGGTTCTTCGGAAGCTTGTGAAATAATTTGATTCACCATAGATTCTCTGAACACCATATCCTTATTATAGACAATACGTTTAGTATCAGGATTCCATAGCTTATATCCTTTAATGCCATCCTTGTACCCAATGAAAATGCACTTTTCTGACTTGCTCTCAAGCTTATTCATCTTTTTCCTTTGGCACATGCACATATGCTTCGCAACCAAACACTCTAACATAACGTATATTTGGCTTCTTTCCGAACGGTGCCTCAAACGGTGTCTGATCCTTTAAAGATGACATGGGAGACCTGTTCTTCAGATAACAAGCAGTAGCCATTACTTCTGCCCAAAATTCAGGTGCTAAACTTGCATCACTCAACATACTTCTCGCCTTCTCCATAAGAGACCGATTAAGTCTCTCTGTGACTCCATTTTGTTGAGGTGAATAGGGCGTTGTTTTCTACCTTGCAATATACTAGTAGCACAAAATTGATCAAATTTCGCCGAACAGAATTCTCCTCCATTGTTAGTTCGCAGAACTTTAATTTTTCTATCAAACTGATTTTTCACTAAAGCTTTGAACTCATGAAATTTTTCAAACACATCATCTTTCCTCTGCAAGAAATATATCCATACATATCTGGAAAAATCATCAGTATAAGAGACATAATACCTTGATTTTCCAAACGTTGCTACAGGTGTAGGACCGAAGACATCACTGTGGATTAAATCCAAAATTCCTTTTGCTCTCCCTCCTACGGATTCAAAAGATACCCGATTTTGTTTTCCATGTAAACAATATTCACAAAATCCAAAATCCATAGAGCAACTTGGAATTCCACCTACCATCTTCTTTGAAGTAAGAGTCACCAAGCCTTTTTCACCAATATGACCCAATCTTCGATGCCACAACATCGCCTGATCTTCTTTCACCTGCTCCGTGATATAATTCTCGCCACTAATCACTGTGCTTCCCAGTAATTTCCACAATTTTCCTTCCCGTTCGCCTCTAGCAATCACCATAGATCCGGGAGTAAAATTGCATGAATACTTATCACTGGTGAAAGTAATGCCGGCATCTGCCATAGTTCCCACATAAATAAGATTTCTGGTGAGACTAGAAATATGCATCATATCTGGAAGATTCTTGACTGTCCCATCTTTCATCTTCAGCTTCACCTTTCCGCAACCAACAATATCAAGCGTCGTATCATCTCCCAATCGTACTGTACCTCCTTGATATGGCTCATAACAACAGAACCAATCTCGATGAGGTGTCATGTGGAAAGATGCTTTAGTATCAATTATCCATGCATTATAGTCAGCATGAGATGAGTTACAAACGAGATACATATCTCTTGCACTATTGTCATCATCTTTCTTTATACTAGACAATGGCGCCTCATCTCGCTTCTTTAGACCCACACTTTTACTTCTGCAATCCTTTTTCAAGTGTCTAGCTTTTCCGCACTTCCAACATTTAATTTCATATCGATTTCGGCTTTTAGATCTTCCTCTGAATTTATTTCTGTCAACAAATTTGGATTTAATTTTCACTACTCCTTCCTCTTACAAAAAGAGCCTCATTCGTTGTATTATCAGAACCTGCTCTCCTCATATCCTAAGACAATAAAGCAAATACAACATTCTCAAAAGACAGCGCACTAACACTAGTGCCAATCGAAACAATTATATGTTCCCATGAATTCGGCAGTGAACACATCAAAGTACATGCTTTATCTTCCTCATCCAAATTAACATCAATAGATGCAAGCTGCCCACATATCGTGTTGAATTCGTTTAAGTGTGCAGAAAATGAATCACCTTCACTCATCAGGATATTGTAAAGTCGCCTTTGCAGAAATAATCTGTTCACGAGTGATTTGCTTTGACAAAGGCTTCCCAACTTAGTCTAGAGATCTTTTGCCATTTTTTCAGAGGTCACGTTCACCAAGACATTATCAGTGAGACATAGCCAGATCAGACTTCGCGCCTTCCGATCACTGCTAATCCATGCCTTCAATTGATTTGATGAAGACACAATATCTTCTTCCTTTGCCTTCTCCTTGGTAATCGCCTCAGGTTTTTCTTCCTCAATCACATACCACAAATCTCTATCCACGAGCAAAGCCTCCATCTTCAGTTTCCATAACTCGAAACCCTTTCCTCCGAACTTCTCCACTGCAATTCGCGATTGACTAGCCGACATCTTTTCAAGATTCAATTTTTTTTTTCGGATCTCTCTAAACCAAGTGAAACAAAAAACTAACCTTAAACCTTGGCTCTGATACTAAATGTTAGGATCGACGCATAATCGCAATAAAGTAAAATGAGTGAATTGGAGAAAAAATTGAGACACGAGGTTTTATTCTGGTTCACCCTTAAACTAGGGTTACGTCCAGCAGAGGATTCTACTATATCAGCACCTCACACTCTCTTTACAACTCTCAGCGCAAAAAGCAAAAAACTCTTCTTTTAGCGCAAGAAGCAATATTCTGCGCAAGAAGTAATATTCTGCGCAAGAAGCAAATCTTTGCGCTAGAAATAAAAAGAGTATATATATGGCAGTAGCTATTCATGAGCCTAAGCTCAAACTACAAATGAATAGCAATAGTTATTCACGCAGGACCCACGTACTTTTCTGTTATAGGGGAGTATGAACCACACCCCAATAAGAAAGGTATCTTTTGATCTCCCGTTCCGAAAATTAAGTGGAGGTATGATTTGGCTATGGTGATTTCTTCTGTCTTTATTTTGTTTTGTCTTTTTTTTCTTGCACTTACATAATCAAAGGTTTATCTGAAGCAAGAGTTGAAGATATGCGAAGCAGCTAAAAAGAAACTGGTTAGAGCGTAAAATCTTCTTATCCTGAGATGGCAGCTGCAATCAATTGGAACTTCTATCTGCATTTCATATTAACTTCCCTTTGTTTTCCTCAGAATTTTGGTTTTATTACTGGAACTGAAGCTATGCTCAGAGTAAGATCTTAATTCTGCAAACTTCGAGCTAAAGTGGTTCGAAAGACCTGAATGAGTCATTGACCCTTGAAACAAAGCCTGCAAATTATCAAATGGACCGTATAAAGCTTCCCTTGCTCTAAACACTACGGACCTCATAGCACAAAGGATTTTTAATGTCTTCGTTTCCGGAGAAAGTTGGTTGTTTGCATCACAACTGGAAGCCAAGCCCTCGGTTAGCTTTTAGGCGGCAATAGACTTTCTTTTGCACATTGTGTATATTATTCTTCATGCATTTCAACAAAAGCAATTCTCATTGGTTTGACAATGTCAAACAGGTAGTATATAAACTTGGGCAATTACAGAAGCGTTTGGCAAATTTCGGTGAAAAGCACAGTCCAAGAACGTTACCTTTTGATGAACTTTCAGCTGCTTTTTTTTTTTTTTGATAAAGTAAGTATTGATGTTAAAAGCCAAATAAACAAGAGAAAGAACCTGGTACCACAAAACACTTTCACTTAATAGAGCATATACTAAGTGAAAGAGTATCGTGGGTCTTAGAGAAGAACAAAGAGCTCTACAACAAGCTTATCAAGCAAAAAGGAGCCCAAGCAGGTACAATCATAAAAAAATAGATACATCAATGTCCCAATTTTGTTGTACCCATCTATTCCTAGAAGTGTCAATAACATGCTGAAAGGTTTTTGCCTTATCTTTGACCATCCTACGTAACTTAAATTCCATTGTCGAGAGAAAGAGGTTACAACTACGAAACAAGATGTTCCGGGTTTTCCAAATGATATGGCACATAGCACCAAGGGCGAACCTCGCAATGCAATGATCAAAGTGGGTGCCTGAGATATTATTAGTCGCCCAAAGTAGAGTCTTCGACTAGGGCCCATTTCTCCAATCTAATTGACAATTGGCCGCCCAAACAACCGCAAGACGGGAAGTAATAGGGCAACCCAAGAAAAGATGATCTACTAAATCTGGTCTACAATGACAGAACGCACAACTTGCCTCAGAAATTCTACCATAGGCTAGCAAAAGTACTTGAGTAGGAAGTCTGTTGCAGGTCATTAACCATAAGAGGAATTGATAACGAGGGATAAAAGTTCTATCCCAAATGAAGGAGTGGCATGGCATCAGTTATTTCCTTGGCCTAATATGATTCCATGCCGAAGAAGTAGTGAAGATCCCCGAGGAGTTCCCCAACCAACGTATACAATCCCAGCCAGTGGACAGCACAGGGAGCTGATCACCCCATAGATTAATCGCAACCGCCAATGAAGATGAGGAATCTTCACTTGTCAAGAAATCAGCCAACTTTGCCTCTCTAGAATAGCCAGACTGATAGATTTGTCGGTCTGTAAACAAAGGGTTTAGAGGTCCACAAGGGAGCCAATGATCGAACCATAATGAAATAGAAGTGCCATCACCCACATTCCAACCGAATAAATGTCGGAACTCCTTACCAAGATCAACAATTATTTTCCAGGACCAAGAACAAACAGTCGGTTTACGTATCACCCAAAAGCTCTCCTTTTTCAGCTGCTTTTGCCAACTACTTTTCTCAGAAAATGCTGCTAACGTCTCTTCAGGTCTGGGAAAACACAGCTTGACCTTACCCTGCGAGTAGATCCTGTATATCAGCAATAATCGTGTATTCATTCTTGTTCGCTTTCTTTGTAGCTGAGCCTCATTTTATGTTTTGTAAGGTGTGACCCCGTTGAACCACTCTTGGCTGATGATCATTCAACGAGGATTAAAATATCTTCTCATGATCCTGGAAATGTCCATGGAAAGTCACCACCTTGCCTTGAGAAACCACCCAGAGCGTCCATGCTTCCAGAAACTAGATGGTCATCGTGACTAACCTGCAAATCAAGGTGAAAAGAGGGCTACTAGCTGTGAAGACGATCCATCATTGGTCAAATTGAAGTACTTTGGCAAGAAAATCGATCTCACCATCAGATTTCCTCCTTGGAACAAGACTGAACCTTGAATGAGCACCTCAACCGCATCCAAATCCTAAAGCTGGGAAGGTTTAAAAAAAAAAAAAATAACAAGCCGAATCATGCTCATCTATCCTTAGACAAGTAACTAACAATTTACAAAGACAACACTTCAATAGTCACTGGTCATTTAAAGAACCTAAAATCCATAGTTATAAACCAAGTTAATTATGTGCAAAGCCTAATACTGCCTATAGGCACAGATATTTGAACTACTTGGTATTATCAATTTCTGTAATAAACACTGATCAGGCTATCATAACTATTCTATTCCCAATATTTTGCAAGTTGGAACAATTAATTTGGTTTCTATTCGATTATAAGTTGGATGTATGATGACAGAGGCTCTGTCTAGCTGTGATCACTGATTGGTTCAGCTGTACTTTTAATGTAAAGACCAGATTCCAAGAAGTTCAATTAGTGGAGGACAATAACAAACTAACCGGAAAAGTAATCTTGAGTCATAAGGTGGAGAAAAATGAGTAAACTTACCAGATGATTGGTTGGTTCGTCAAGCAAAACTCTGCTTTTCTGACCACCTATTTATATGGCAAAGCACCATGTTATATGTGCAATAACATCCAAATACTCGGAGAAAGTACACGGTGAATCTCAATTCAGATTACAAATTAACTAACCTCTAATAAAGCTTCAGTGTCATATGAAAATTGCTTCAACAACATATTTACATATGCAACAGTAGTGGAGAGGGAGGAGATGTATCAGACAAGGTATGCATTGGTCGAAGTGCAAGATTTCCAATTACACCAAAGGAACAAAAGTGAGCTCAAAGCTTTTGTTCTGGAACTCCCTGCAGGAAGAATGCCACCTAAGAAGGTATTTTCAGATAAAATGACATTGTGTGTGATGAAATAATATTCCATGGTAGAGCAAACATAAACAACTGATACTTTAAAGACCTGAACAGACTTGCCCCAGAGGTCACTGCTGACAACGTAAACAAAAGAGGCAGGTAGCATAGCATTACAATCTCAACCAAACAAGCATAAGTATATTGGCTAAAAATTCCTAGCAAGCTGTTAGAAATAGTTCCTAACCCGCCAAAGATCAATACCAAAACAAAAGGGACTTATGGAATATTGATGCTGTCATGAACTGGAGTTGTACTAAGAGGTTGGAAATATGAGCTGCCCCAGAATTTCATCCCAGATGCTTAATACTGTGAAGGATCATCATCAACAAAAAGAAGGTACTCGATTCTTAAGAAAACTGGGAAAAAAAACTGCATCTGCTCTCTTCACAGTCATATCACGGCTTCCACATAACTAATCACGCTTTTAGTTTTCACTGGAAGAAAACATAGAACATATCAAAACACCAAACGAAAATCACATGCTCTTTCTTCTTTTTTTTGTTTGAATCACAATATATGAAACATAACCTTGACAGAATTAGCCCTACCTCCACAGCATTCGCAAGTGATCTTTACAAGAGATTTTGCCAATACAGATCACAAAGATATATGCAAAACAACCACAGTGAATGAGCTAGGGCACAAGAAAAAAACTGTTGGGAAGAGAACAATAAACAAATGCTGAAATTTATGCAAAGAATCTAACTGAGGAATATTAGTTTGTATTGAGCATTGAATTGAGGAAGCCGAATCGAAATTGATGCCTTCAAGACAAAACACTTACCCAAGAAAACTAGCTGTAGATGGAAGAATGAATTGCTGCAGTTAGCAGATGAAAGCGGAAGTGGATTGATT
>JAGKPW010000090.1:0-81984 GCA_019926035.1 Melaleuca alternifolia | reverse complement strand
ATGAAGCAGTAAACGAACTGAGGAACAAAGCAGGGAGTCCAAGCGAGACAATATGCCTTGAGGAATCAAGGAGAGAAAACAGAGTATCGGAGAATGAAGGGGAAAATAGAGATGAAGAAAGAGGGTCGCAACCCATAATTTATGATCATCAACGAAGCAGATCTGGAAAGGAAAGCATAACATCAACTTCCACATGGGTTCCACCGCCAGCCGGAGCGTATAAAATCAACATAGATGGCACATACGTACCTGGATCAATGGAGAACTCCATAGCCAAGATTTGCAGGAACTCGGGTGGAGGTCTGGTGGGAGGAGTGGCCGTGCGTGTTAAAGCCTCTTCTCCCTTAATGGCCGAAACCCTAGTTTTATGGGAAACCCTCAATTTTTTCTATCCGAAAAGACACGAGGAGCTGTACTTCGAGTCAGATAGTTCGCAACTTGTTGAAGTCTTCAATGGGTCTGACCGGGTAAACTGGGAAACTTTGTCTCTTGTCAGAAAGTGCAAAGATAAAATAAGGGAGTTCTCGCATATTAAAATAGTCCACTGCTTTAGAGAGGCTAACCATGTTGCAGATTGGATAGCCAAGGCCCATAGGAAAAATTATTTACCTCTGAATTGGGTCTCAAACCCACCTCAAACACTACTAGATCTTTTATGTATTGATGCCCATTTACCGGGCCTCTTATCTTTATTGAGTTAATGAAATATTCCAATTTAAGACCCCCCAAAAAAAAACAAGAATGTTGGGTAGAATCGTATTTTGAGGTTGAGCTACGTCATCATAAAGCTCTATTTGCCTCCCACTCTGCTAAAAATTTTGAACCAACCCTTCACTTAATTAGATAAAGAAAATTAATTATATCATGGTTAATGTTCTCAAAAGAATCACTTAAAGTAAACTTTAATAAATTATCAATTCGAATTTGAATTGTCATCAAATCTAAAATTGCCAATTGGGAAGATTCTTTTTGCCTTTTCATAAATGTGATCAATATACGATCTTTTTTATTAATTGTTGAACAAGAGTCGTACAATTTGACTAGAGTTGTATCAATTTATTTGTGTATACATGGAGATAATTTTACTATGGGTTAATTTTACATTTTAAAGATAGTGAAAATCTATTGTTAATATTAATAACATCTCTATTAATATGTATGAGGGTTTTTTGTGCATTAATGATGTGGTGTTATAAGCCTTTGTTTAACTTCTTCATTGGATATTCTAACATATATTTTACATATGCATGTGTAAGTGTGTATGTATATATATGTACATATATATTATAAAAGTTAGAATATCCAATGAAGAAGGGCACTTTACCATCTATATATTAAAAAGTTTGTAAAGAATCTAACAAGGGCACTTTACCATTGCTAAAGCTTAAACGTTAGCAAGGAATATGGAAACCATTCTACATTGTCTTAGGCTTATTTGGTATTATTTAAATTTACCTTGATTCGTTTTTCTTGGTTGACAATCTTCAATCGCGTGGAGACATTTGAAAGGGTTGACAAATGGTCCACACAATTCTTTTTCATGTGTTCTTTGCAATCAGGGCAACTAGGATGGTTTAATTCTAAATTTTCCCTTTTCTAAGCAGATATGGATTTCTAAATTGAAGCTATGTTATGTCGGGACAATTGCCAAATAAGTCCTAAACCTTTACCTACTTTGCTGATTTAGTCCTAAACCTTTTTTTATATCAAATGAGTCATAAACCTTTTGCAACTTTGCCAATTAAGTCCTTCCGGTGGATTTTGGCCGGAAAATGCCTACGTGGTGCGATAGAGCTCGCCGGCAAGGACATGGCGATGACCGGATAAAAAAAATAATGCTTTTTTTTCTCTTCTTTTTCTAAAAAAAGCTTACTTGGCCGGCGAGCTCTGGTGGCTGGCGGAACTTGCCGGCCACTCCAAAGGGTGGCCCCGCCCTCGTCGGCCACTGGCAAGGGCGAGGGAGGCCGCCGCCCCCCTCACTCGTGGTCGGTGAGGGCCGGCCTAGGCGGGGCAAGCTCGCCCCTACAGCATATCTGCATGGGCGAGCTCCCTGCTCGCTTGCAGGCAGATTTGCAAGGCGGGGCAAGCTCGCCCCTGCAGCAGGTCTGCAGGGGTGAGCTCCCTTGCTCGCTTGTAGATCTGCAAGCGAGCAGGGAGCTCGCCTGTGGTCGGCGTCGGCCCTCTGGCCACGGGCGGGGGCGGGGCCGCCCTTTGGAGTGGCCGGCGAGCTCCGCTGGCTGCCGGAGCTCGCCAGCCAATTACTGTGTTTTAAAGAAAAATAAGGAAAAAAAAGAAAAAAAATTCGGTCCAGTCATCGCCACGTGGTCGCCACGTCATCACCGACGAGGTTTGGAGAGCCACGTCGTCGCCACGTAGACATTTTCCGGCCAAAATCCGCCGAAAGGACTTAACCGGCAAAGCTGCAAAAGGTTTAGGACTTATTTGGCATAAAAAAAAGGTTTAGGACTAAATTGGTAAAGTAATAAAATGTTTAGGACTTAAATAGCAATTACCCCATGTTATGTCAATAGAGGGAAAAATCGTCCAAAAAATTCTAAACTTGTTGTAGGGCAGCTAACTAAATTTTAAACTTTTATATTTTTTCAATTTAGTTTGACGAATTATCGATGTAATTTTTCAAACTAATGTTAACTGGAGCTAAGATGAACACTAGGGGTTCAACGAGGCATGGCCAATATTGATGTGGATAATTTTTGTAATTATTGATGTTGATTCCGCAGCTTTGACATTGGAACTAAAACATTTCTCTCACCTATCGAAGTAGAGAAAGAGCAAGTCCACTAAAGAAATCAAATCGTCCACTCAGAAATCCAAAAGTATAAGGTGTGTCAGACATATAATGGATAGATTAGCTAAATAATCCTCTATGAGTATTCATCCTTGGGAATCACATTTTCTGAATCAGATAAGAAACTCTATGTGTAAAGCCCAAGACCAAGTCCAAGCCCATAAGAAGAGTTAACCGCTTGCACCATTTGACCGCTTTAGTCTCTGCATGTGCGACCAAATAAAGAGGTGTGAAGAACAAGAAGAATAAAGAAAAGAAGACATAATAGAAAGAAGAGAAAGGGAGAGAAAAATAAAAAGAAAAAGAGGGAAGTCACATTCTAAGTCGTCGCCAAGCCGACTTATCGCCGAGTCGTAGCGCCCGGTAAGTAATCACGCCCCTTGTCTATTTAATTTGAATAGATTTTGTGGTTTAGGTTTAAATTCAGAATTGTGCAAATTTTGAGCTAAGTATCTTTATGAACCTGTGTGGTTTTGTAAATATGCGCATATTATTCGAGGTTATCCTTATGGGCCGAGCCACCGGCAATATAGGTGGAGACCTAGCCAAGGAGAAAATCTTGTACTGGAAGAGAAAAAGCTTCATTGTGTACTGAGAAGACGAATCTGTTTTAAGGAAACTGTGTTGAACATATGCCTTTGTTTCCTATTTCCTTTCAATCATATTATCTCGTTCAAGTGGATTGATGCCATCTTGAATTGTGTGCGTAGAATAACAATCTCGAAGAAGATTCAAAGGAGATTTGTGCAGATCATCCAACAGTCCCTTCGCTGGCCGCTGGTCAACGAAACATTGGTCAAGATTCCCTAACATTCACAACACCTCCATGGCTTGCACTCACACTTGAATCAATCACGACTTCATGGGAAGTTTTAGGAGTGTTTCGATTTTGATATCCTCAATAATACCGTGACAGATCATTGGCCTATACTTATTTTAGGTTCCTAGTGACGTTTTAGGGGGATCAAAGTTTGGAGCTGAGGAAAGTCAGATCAGAAGGTGGGTGATGATCAGTTTTTATTACAAGAAGTGGACCCCTTTTTCCTTTCGCTCTATGCATATATCGCGACCTACCCAAACCTCCTCGGAGAGGGTGATTGACGCTAAGGTAGATTTGGAGGTATTCGCTCTTGATTTCTCAATCTCAAGCTCGAACTCTCCCAAGTCCATACCTCGCGTGACGTTTAGATGTTTTCAGTTTAAAAGTTCTTTAACAACCTAAGATATTTCTAGAAGTCGCTATTAGCCAGTTAGGGTCAGCTAGAAGCCGATCAAGGCGTGGGAGGGTCGCCTTGATCCCTATAAACCAAGAGATTTCTAAAGTTCGAGGACTTGTTTATACTAACATTTCTATTAGCCCCGTTTTGGTACCTAATTAGTTAGTTGTTTAATCTAAAGCGATCACACTCTTACTCGTCTTTTAAACCCTAAAGGTCATCCTCAATCACTATCTGTTTATGCAATTGTTTTTGTGTAGTCATTTTCATGTGAATTGAAGCTAAACTAATCTAGGACGAAAGTCACCATTCAATCTATTGAAGAACAATATGAGAAATAAACAATCAAAGTATTGAAATTCGATACGATCAATAAATAAGTAAATAATATGCAACTACTTAAGGACGAAAAAAGTAAAACCCGCAACATGGGTAAATAATAATACATTGCTTTGTTATAAGCCTCTAGACATGATTCCCCGAAAGCTGATTACTTAAAACTAAGTGTGGACTTAAATCTAGTAAGTTGATTCAAATAAAATCTATACTAGACTACATTAATTATTGATTAATAAAAGTGATGCTAAGTCTAAATAGATTTTATTAGACTAAGCCTATATGAGTCCAATCATTCAAGGGAGCTGGGCCTTGTTTAGAGCCTAATCATATATTTAGATATCGACCTACGAAGCAAAATTAGACAAACAATTAGGCTAAGGAACGAATGCACATGATGGTCTAGCGATTCCAATTCTTTAATTTTTTTCTTAAAATGGATGATGTTAATTAGTTAACAAAGGCCAACTCTAAAGTTTGAAATTGATTTTTAGGCAAAATTGGCATTTTTAAACCAAACTTCAACTTTTTGATTTTTCAGATTTTTTTTTAATTTTTTTTATATACTTTATATATATTTATTTATCTTGTTCGAATTTTAAATAATTGGAAAAATATTTTTTGTTTTATTTTTTTGTTTGTTATTTTTTAAAAACATTATAATAATATAATAAGAAGAAGAATCCAGGTCAGGCTCCGAAATGGATCAGATTCGGGTCCGGCCCAAACTCAGGAAACCGAAGAAGGACAAAAAAATCTTGGATGGGTCTAGTCCGATTTCTTCATTTTTTACTTCAGCCTTTCTCTC
Source organism: Melaleuca alternifolia (assembly GCA_019926035.1). Taxonomy (NCBI): domain Eukaryota; kingdom Viridiplantae; phylum Streptophyta; class Magnoliopsida; order Myrtales; family Myrtaceae; genus Melaleuca; species Melaleuca alternifolia. The sequence goes on along the minus strand of JAGKPW010000090.1, from coordinate 76,814 downwards.
GGGCCAAACAAGATTGGGCCAGCACTGGTTCTCCACAGGAGAGGCCGAACATGATCCAAGATGGGCTTCGAGCCCATTTCATGTGAAGTAGAGAACTATACTCAGTCTGAGCCTGGCTTCCACTTTCACGAAAGGGGCCCTTAGCCCAATCTCTTTCCTTTTCAGCCCGACGACCCCACAACGGCTTGGGCGAGCCTCCGCGGTGGAAGCCCTCAATGGGCTCGACCCGTCCGCGGCTGGCCCAAACGCGAGTGAGGGAGGCAGCAAGACCTGTCCTCGCCGGAACTCCCCTATCTCAACCCCGACGTCGCTGAGGAGGCCGTGTTCGGCGACTGCGTCGCCTGAACTCGACTCCATAGCTCGTCCGACAACCCCGCGAGTCAAGGCAAAAAAACATCGTTACAAATCACAAACGAGATAGGAAAAAGGGACGGCAAAAATCTAGTTCAAACAAACATTACGACAAACATTTGGCGTGCGAGAAAAGAGAAAATGGTTTCCAGTTGGAACTGGCACGAGTCTCGACCTGTGGAGCATTAAGAGTAAAAAGCAATATGAACACAGATATAGAAAACACCAGCAACGGGAGACAAAACTTAATGCTCGGACCGTTCAGTCAACACGATGACCTGGGAGTCAAAACACAGCAAGAACAAAACCAAGCCAAATGGTGCATCAGAAAGGACACGACGGAGCAGGGAGAATCTGCGCGAGAGGAAGAAGCCAAAGGGACCTCCACGCGAGAGGGAGAATCAAATAGAGAGTCGCCCTTTTTTTTTTTTTTTGGTGTCCAGTCTCTCCCTCTCCCCACGTTTTTCTCTTCTGTTATTTTGGCCGATCTCCACTTCTGCCTTTTCTTCTATTATAATAGAGGGGTCACCTAGGGTTTCAAATGGAGGAAAATAATAATAATGACAATAATAATTTTGATTTTGATTTCTTTAATTCTTTTTTTCTTTTCTTTTTACAGAAAATAAAAGGAATTCTTAATTTCTAATTAATAACAAGATTAAACCAAAAGTGAATTACAAGAACGACAAAATTTAGGTGTCAATATCTAAAAAGAAAATGAACACTTGTTCTTAATTTCTCTTTTATGTATATATGTATCTCCAGGTGTTGGGGGATGATGAATGCCCACAGACCATGTTCTCACATGCCTCCTTGCGATCCACTTAATCCAACAGCTGTTTTCCATCGACACCATCCTCATCATTTTCGATAACACTGAAATAATTCCCTTCCATAATAAGCACCTTGTGACCTTGGCCATCGACCTCTTGAAGACAATATTTATCCCTATCGCCGCCTACCTCCTTCATGGAGTCGGACGGCGACCGTTGCTGTTGTTCAGCATTACCACAATGGTATTCTCACTCTTTTTTCCTTGAGATAGGCCTCACCAACATCGATCACAAGAACACAAAGCTTACGTGGGCCGAGATCATGTGCATAGTCTCCGTAATCTTCCATGTGATTTTCTACTCCATTGGTATAGGGCCAATCACTTTAGTATACAGCTTAGGAATATTTCCAATACGGCACCGCGCACAGGGATTCACAATTGGCATTGCCGTAAGCCAAGTGCTGAGCATAATACTGTCCATAGTTCTATTGACACTCTACGAGCCTATCACCCTCGGCTGGGATGCCCTCTTTTTGGCAGTGACCGCAACTATTGCAAGTGTGTTCATCAAAAAGATGATGCCAGAGACAAAGAGGCAAACACTAGAGGAAACGTTGCTATTTTTTGGTGAATACATCAATTGGGAGTCCACAGCGAGGAAAATCGAATTGCAAAGAACAATCAGGCAACCAAGACAACGATGAGGGGAAAATAGTGAGGCTTCACCTTTTAAGCATGTATAGGTGATGCCATGTCTAGAAATTTGACATCACACTCTCCTTCACCTTTTCATTTGATACACTAGCTACTCAACTAGATGGAGTGAAGTCGTAATTATTGTATAGAATCAAATCCTAGTCTTATGTTATTGGTGCAAATACCGAGGAAAAAGTCAATTTGATGATGCCTATCATTGATTAGTTCAAGAATTAAGCAAATTTCATGTGGACTTTCTCATAATAAGGAAGCTTAAGTAATTAGTCTTGGACCGCCAAGACTGATTATTCATGTCGCTCATTGACTATAATTTTACATTTTCTTGGATGTTGTTTCTTTCGTCTACTTTAAGGATGACGCATATTCGTCAACCCAAACATGACAAGTCGGCTGTTCCCAAAGCGTCCTTTTTTTTTTTGCATCTTTGCAACATACATCATTCAAGAAAGGCCAAGACAACAATAAATTAAGCTTTATCCAACTTTTTGGGGCCACAAATGACATGTTTAACACATTTTGGAAAAAAATTTCCAAGTGTGAAAATGTTTTAAAATGATAGAATATGTTTAAAATTATATAAAGAGATCCAAATGCTTGGAAATAGACCATCTAGCATCAATAAATTGTTAACTTGCTTAATCAAACATGCTTAAATTGTCTAATGCGAATTCTTGAAGTTATGTCAAAATTCCATCATGACATGATACTTTTCACAAAGGATTTTGCAGCTAGCAATTTCATGCCGACATATGAATCCTGGTAGCAAAAGATTGTTTCATGCCAACATATGAATCCCAGTAGCTCCTCTAGCATCACGAGGCCAAAAATCGCATCAGAGGATAGCATCTATGTAAATGTTTTTGCAACCTCAGTTTCGAAGATACATCCAACAATGGCATCTCATTTTTTGTTGTAGATCTATGAGTCATCAAAGGCAGCTAAGTTTGTCTATTCGATGTGGAAAACAAAAACACATGCCTTGGCCAAAGTCTTGATCTTGAGGATGTAATGTGCATCGAAGCATCCATTTTTCAATTTGGCTCAATTTTCTTGATATTAGGAAGATCAAGACTTTTTTAAACTCATCGACTTTGTTGTGTGGAAATTTAAGCAAAAGGTTAAAAGTGATATCGGGAGAGAAACTTTAATCAATTGTAGGAAGACCAACACTTTGCAGGATGGAAATTGGCTTTATTGCTTCAATTTTCACATCCCTCCTCTTCAGTCCCCATGTGAATGTCTCTTTTTCCATTATTAGTAGAATTTCCACTAGTTACATGTCTTGCTTAAAAATTAACAATACTACAAACTAGTATAAGATGGAAGCCAAGAAGGGGTGCCAAAAGATCTCTCCAATGACCATGAATGCGCCAGTCACTAAAGATAACAACAAGGGATGTGGTAATGTTAAGTGACAATTAGCTAATAGAGAGAGCAAACTATGAAGTTCAGGAAAACCAAGATTTTCATCTACGAAAAAGATTTAATAAAGACCAAGACTTTTGAAGAGAAAATAAGAGTTTAGAGAAATCACTATGAACTTTTTTTTTCAACAAGTGCTTGTTTTACAATCTTTAGAGAACATCCTTAGAGACTTTATGGTATATCATGTGCTTTTTTGTTTGGAAAAAGAAGCCAAAGTAGGAAGTTTCCATGTAATTCATGTGAGGCAAAAGTGAAGAACTTTAAGGAAAAATGATAGTGGGAGAAAAACTTTAATCAATTTCAGGAAGATCAAGACTTTGCAAAAAGAAGTGATAATGGGGGAGAAACTTTAATAATTTCTAGGAAGATAAAGACTTCACATGATGCCAAATTGGTTTTTCTCTTTTACTTTTCACATGCCTTGTTCATCCCTATGTGAATATCTCTTTCTCCAATGCTAATAAAATTTCCACATGTTACATGTAAGATTAATAATACTATAATTTTCGTCCAACTCTTTTCATGTTTAATCATATTGGGGTTTCTCATTCATTAATCTCTATCGTACTTGTCTATTAAAATCATGTCTATGTTTTCATTTATAAGTTTGATTTAGAAAAAAAAATAGCGAACAAGAAAAAACAGCAAAAAGCTGACAAAGGAAGAAAAACCATTATGAGTGGTGTGACATAGAGAGCACCATCCATCCCATGACCATTGTCACACTGCCATTGTCAGCACCTCCACAGGAAGACTCATTCCAACCTCATTTTAACCTCGTTATAGTCATCACGGTTAGTGCTACAAGCCAGACTAACCATCACAACAATTACCTTAATTGGTTAACGACTAACCTAACTTAATCTATAGGTATATGCACATTGGAAAGCACAAGTTCTTGAACTCATAATTTCTCACGTGCACCCTGAAAAGTTGGACTCAATGTGGATGTGAGCTAGGCTCACTGTCCTTTGAAGCCTGACCTTTTGTCTACAGGAGTTTGGCGCTTCTTAGTACACTTTTTAAAATTATATGTTCTGTCACAAATACAATTTTTTCCGATCTAGTTCTAGGGTCAACCTAAAAACTTAATTTTTTTTTCGTTTTTTGGTTTATTTTTTACAACAAAATAATATGAGACTATGAGCAACTACATGTATTCAAAACAAAAGATGAAGCATGGAAATCCCACCGTAGTTTGTCGTACTCCCTTGACCATACATTATAGTTCGCCAAATCAAGGATTAGATAAGTCAAATGTAATGGCAATTGAATCAGGCTAGTGCCACCCACATGCTCTTTGAAACATCTAATAAGTGCACTTATATCATGGTTAAATGAGAAAGAGAAAGATGGGTCTCGTGAATCGTAAATGTGTTGGGGTCTATTTGAAAAGCCCTAAAGAAATTAGAATTTTTGCTTTTTAACTTATAAAATTGATTCTGAAGCTGGATCCAAAACAAGGCAATTCAGTCCTTTCTTGGGTTCTTGGGTGAGTATTCACTTGAAATATGTTCTGAACCGATTTCAGTTAGCTCTTAAAATTCAGAACTTATCTCAGATAAGATCCAACGGAAATCAATTTTGAACTTGTTTTTCGGGCGGTCTAGTCCTATTCCTTGTTAGAATCAGTCTTGTTGAACACCCTTAATTTTTACACATTTCTTTGTCTAAATTGCCAAATGGAAGTTCAAACTCTAGTTACACATTCTTCACTTTCAAACTCACATTTTATTGTCACACATAAAACTTTTGAGCAATTCTTAAAGTTTTGGTCCACTTGCCAAGAGATATGAATGTATGGCGGATATGAATTACTTTTTTCATGATAGAAGTAAAAGGGAAAAATATCCCTTTTCCTTCTTTTTCGTGTTTATCTTTCGTTAATGTTGAGATATGCTCTAAAGATAGCATAAATAAGGTTTGACCATGCTTATAGCAAAATAATCTTTTTAGACTCCATTTTGGAAGAAAAGGACGAGTTTACTTCTTATCATACAAAGAAGCAACAAAATTATCTATAATTATCACTCCTTCTCCAGAAATTTGGCCCATGATATCTGTTATCAATAATACTTCAACTTATGATCCGATAAATAATCATAACTGTAATAAAATTGTAAAATTTAATACCTTTTAAGCTTAATCCTTTTTCACTCCTGCTATGTGGGTTATCATACTCCACAGATGTCGAATCTACGTAAGGCATGGCCACGCCATCTTCTCCAATTTATTTCACGATCTTACAGGCATAAAGCTTGAATCATTTCTTTGTTCTCCCCAACAACACGATAATATCGTTGTTCTTAACCACTGACTAATCCCTTAGCAGATCTCGAAAGCGATGTGCAATGTTGCTCTTGATAGAAACATGGATGTGTTCGTTCTAAACAAATTATACAAAAAAAAAAAAATTGACAAACAATAATACCAAAAGTGAAAAAGATTGACAACTTGGCTTCTCATCTAGAAGAACCATATCGATACTTTTCTCTTGCCAATTTCTTTTAAAGTTTATATCACTCCATAGCATCGAAACTCGTCCTGTAATTTTTTTCCCATTTCAACCCATCTAATAGCGAATACTTTTTTTTTTTTTTATCTTTCTGGGCTTTTCAACCACTACAAATGAAAAAGTTCAAAACAAATTGAATTTGACGATCACATCTTTGTTCGAAACGAAAACTCGTGGCTTGTAAATAGGCACTCTCATATGAATGATTTGATAATACCAAAATATGTGCAATCAAGGAATATAAAATCATTAATCAACTGCGCCTAATTAAACATTAAAGTAAATTTTATGCCTGGATTGGAATGTCGACAGTGGCTATTGCTTCAGCGATTTCCCCTGTCCTGCGTGTAAACTTTGCTTAACACGAGAGCAAGAAATGAGAATCTAATGTTGGAGAAGCAGGTGTCAGCTTGCCAGCTTTAGCTTTAGGTATAACATATTTAAGACATAAATTAGAGAGAGCAAACAGAATACATGAAATAGCTTTGCATCTACGAGGACATTGCTTCTGTCCTACTTGTCATTCTTGGTAAAAGAATAAAGATGTTTGATTCTTAATCTTAACGTACAATTATTGAGAGGATTTACATTATATGAAGATGTTTCCAATGCTATACTTCGTAAATAAATAATATAGCAATGGAAAATAATAAATGAAGAGTTCGTTATATTATAAGAGTTGTAAATCACTCGATTTTGTTATCTCCAAAAATCAGTTTGTGATTTTGATTGATATCTCCAGATTCTTTTTCCCTTGATTGACAAATCCGTGTCTTTACTCCCTTGATTCTTGTTCCTTGATTGATAGACATATTATTTCTAAAACTAGTCTGGCTGAACTGGGCAGAACTTTGACATTGGAAGCATGTGCCCTGTGGATGCCAACACGAAGTGGCTTGGAGCTTCAGCCATCCTACACTCTCCGTCAGCAGCAGTATCCAGTTCATACACTGTACCCATTCATCTTCCAGTGATCAATCAAGTGTGTTTACTAGCAATTGTGCGGTGAAGATAACACCAAATTCACCCGTTTCAAGAAAACGTCCTCTTGCAGGGAAATACATTCCCAGCGAGGCTGTTGTCGTGCGGGTTCTTCTGCTGCATCTCTCTAATTTCCAGATAAATGACTGGCCTGAGCTTTCAACGGAACAGTATTGTTTTGATGGTGTTGGTGCTTCCATCCGACACTGCTAGGCAATGGCATGGCCATGAGCTGGAGTTTGTGTTTTGAAAATTCACCAAATTCACCCGTTTGTATTTTGAAAATTGGTTCGAGAGTGACGTGTTTGTGTGCATTGGGGTGCTGTCAAAATTATGTATGTTTTCTTCTGCTAGCCAATGCGCAGAACATGTTCGATGATTTGTCCAAAGAGGGATCTGTGATTTTGCGTCGCTGAACTATTAAGCTGAGGCAGGGATCTTCGGAATGTGCTCATCTCGTTTAAAAGATTTCATCTCCGACGTATGAGCCAAGTCAAGCATGCATCTCTCCGTTCAATTGCTTGCTATTACACTTTCGTGTGTCATTTTTGCGTATTCCGGTTTCTATCCAACTTCAAGTTTCTCGTCCAGATTAAGTTTGTCGCTGATCTCTCCAATCGTCGGGCTGGAATCTTGCCCTTGCGTCGGTGCCACATCGTCAGGCACTGTTTTAATTGACTTCTAAATTCAGATCTAAGCGTTAGTGTCATGATAGACCCAAAGCATATACGTGGGTGATTATTGTCTGACTCTTGAAGTGGATGTTGCTGAAGTTTCACGGTAATCAGAAGAGTAAGAAACTGGATGAGAAATCCATGCATTAATGGTTCAAGTGTGCTTCATGATTCGGCATGCTTCCCAGGAAATTGGAGACAATTGTCGAAAATATCCTAAGCCTTTTGCAACTTTGCCGATTTAGTCCTAAACCTTTGTTTTTTTTTTTCCAATTCAGTCTTAAATATTTTGCAACTTTGCTGATTCAGTTCTTTTTTTTTATCAATTCAGTTCTAAACTTTTTGAAATTTTATCAATTCAGTTATAAATATTTTGAAATCTTGCCAATTCATTTCAAACAGTATAAGACTGAATTAGCTAAATTGGCAAAATGGTAAAAGGTTTATGATTGAATTGGCAAAAAAAAAATTATGACTTAATGGGCAAAGTTACAAAAGGTTTATGATTTTTTCGACAATTGTACTAAGGAAATTGCAAGTTCAGTTTTGAACATAACAAATTGGTTATAATTAGAAAGTTAACAATACTATTTCCACTCGCAAGATTCTTTTTAATTTTTCTTTTATCAAATACCCTTTCTCAAGTACTTGTGATTTTCTGCTTTGTTTGCTCCTTGATTTCCGAGCAATGACATCGAGTCCAAAACATAACTCGTTGCTGCAATCTACAATTTGCCTTTGAATGGCACTCTCAATCTATGATGCTTGGTTCATTTTCACTTAGTTTCATTCGTTGACTCCGTTGCAATGTTTCTTATATCGTATTCTCATTTCGACTTTGTCGCACAATTATTCTTATCTCGGATACATGTGCTGAAGCTGGTGCATCTATTAGAAGTCGAGAGTAGGAGAATCGGTATACTTATGACTTGGTTCCTCGGGCTCGGCGTGACTTTAAGAGATTTCTCGACTTTGGTACAATCTGTTGCTTGATTTCTTTTGATGGACAAATTTCAGTCTTCCTGGTTGAATTTCCACGAGATTCATTCTTGGCTTTTCCCAAGTGTCCGTCAACGTGGCTTTGACCGGATGAGTCTCTAGATTGAATCTTTCTGTTTTGTACCTCTTCGGGTACTTCTTCGTTCCGCATCTCCTATATTATTGAGTGTTCTTCGACTAAATCACTCTCCTTTTGATATTTTTGCTAATGTCTATTCACGCCTAGGTATGTCGCCTGTTCTTCCACTAAAATAATAGATTAAAAGTATTTTGAAAAAAAATAGAGAAATGAAGAAATAAAAATCTTAGAATTGCCTATATGGATCTCGTCGATACATGTCTTTGTTTTAAGTATCGTTTAGTGGGTATTGTTTAGTACATAATTCGTTTTTTTTTTCATTAGACTTCTTTAGATTTAATTCGAGCTTATGGGCTCATGTCCCGAAGCTTAATAATAAAGCCATGTATATTTTTTGCCTGACTCGTATCAGGTTTACTTTCCGCACATTATTCTTACTTATCTTTATTACCTTCTTGATGCGTTTCTTACTTATCTTTATTACCTTCTTGATGCGTTGTATCGATCTCTTTAAATTGCAGTCATATTTTGATTAGTATATGGTCATTTCAATTAGATGACTACCCTCTATGATTAAAATCAACATGAACATCATGTGGACACATGGCAGACCAGTACTTTACGACTCAAAATTTGACAAAAATCCGCTTGTGACACTTAAGCTCCGTTTGTTTCGTGGAAAAATATTTTTCTTAAATTGTGGTGTTCGGAAGATGGAAAATAATTTATCAAGGAAAATATTTTCCGATCACCAAAAAAGATCCTTCTAAAATGAAAAAAAAATGTTTACATTTCCCAAAAGGATGGAAAACATTTTCCAACTCCTGCATAATCTTTTGTTGTTTTATCTTTTTGTCTTTCATTTCTTATACTGTTTTTCCAACTCTCGCATAACCTTTTGTTGTTTTTATCTTTTTGTCTTTCGTTTCTTTTACTGTGCTCACTGCCGCCGTTGCCAAAATAGTGTGACCCCCAACGGCCCAGAATGGCAAAACATCCGCTCATCTCAGCCATTCTCCGCCCGAGTGCTCCGTCGAAAGCGTCCTCCTCTTCCTCTCTCTCTATCTCCTTCAACGCCTTCTGTCGGTTGATCGAGGTATTGCTTCTTCGTCACTCCGTAATTTCTCCCTTTTTCTCTCGACTTGGTATTTTGTATTTGCATTTGCTTTCTCGCTCCGAAGTTGCGGCTTTCATTACCTTCTTTTCCCAAGTTGCCTTAGCGTACGTGTCGTGTCGTTCGTGATAGTTGCCGCGTTCGTGAAGCTTTGAGCGGCGCCATTTTCTTTATAGTCCGGAAATGCTCTCCAGCTGTTTGATGTAGGGAACCCATGTTGGCCTCGTCCTTGTTGAAGAAAATGCCCTCTCAAGGCATGTAGAAGTCCTCAGACTTGAATAACGGTAGAGCATCTGTTTTTGTTGTCATGAAAAGTCTTAAGCTCGTCCTTACCTTAGAAAGACGACTATGCATGGTTAGGCTTTGTTCTGTGGAGATGCCGGTGATACTTCAACTCACTTTCAGCTTGGAAAAGGTGGTTATTTATGCTCCTTTTGTTCATACCCTCCAATGAGAGGCTGATGTTGACCATTGAATGCCTTAATCGTGATGAGGTGGCTGAGGGATTGTGGCATTTGTTAGTTGTTGAAGGAAAAAAAAGACAGACTTGCTCAAATATCTGATTCTGGACGAGTGGTGAAGTCTGGAAAATATTTTTTCTAACAAACAGTGAAAAATGTTTTTCGGTATACTTTTAAATTTTAAGTGAACACCAAAAAATATTGTCATTTTATTGGAAAATAACTTCCTAGAAAATGTTTTCTAAAAATACTATATTTTTCGCGAAACGAACGGAGTATTAATTGCTATCAATTAAGTAACGTATTGAAAGGATACTAGCTAGACAAACTAGTATAATTATGTCTCCAGATTTATATGTCTAATTGCGTAAGAAGTGAGATATTTTCTCATATCTCACTTGGCTCTTAACTAGTTCCTATAGGCTCGTGACAACTCCAAAAGTTAATAAATAAAAATTCTTAATAAATTGAGTAAATCAAGTTGCGATCCACTACAAAAAAAACAGCAATTTAACTACGGAGCTTAGCGACGGAAAATTTGGCAAAATTCGTTGCTAAACAGTTCAGCGACGATATTAGCGACGAAAAAAATTCCGTCGCTAAAATTTCCCGTCGCTAAATTTCAATTTTTATCGCTAATTAGCTACGAATTTCTTTCGTCGCAATATTCGTCGCTAATTTAGTTACGAATTTCTTCCGAAATTTTCGTTACGAAATTCATCACAAATTAGCTTCGGATTTTTTTCCGTCGCAAAATTCGTCACAAAATTTAGCGACGGAAAATTTCATTATTCGTCGCTAATTAGCAATGAACACATTTCGTCGCAAAATTCGTTGCTAATTTAGCTATGGATTTTTTCTGTCGCTAAATCCATAGCTAAATTAGTGACAGATTTTTTTTCGTTGCAAAATTTATCCGCTTATCTTTCGTGGCAAATGCGAGGTTACTTTTAATTCGTGGCGAAATTCGTCATTAAAAATTATTTGTGACAAAATTTGTCGCTAATTTGCCTCAAATTTGTCTTTTTTTAAACTGTAATTTGCAATGAAATTTGTCGCTAATTTATCACAAAAAAATTTTATTTTTATTACGAACATTGTTGAGGAACAAATTTTCATTAATTTTTTAGCGACGAAATCTGCAACGAATATTATTTAGGGACAATGTCGATATTAAATCTAATAATCAGGAAAATTTATTTCTAGAATTAATTCTTAAGCACTAAATAACATCAAAATATTATAATGATATGAAATGAAATATATTCATCAACGTTTCTTAAAAGATATCAACACAATAACAACCACTAAAGCACCAAGCTCTTTTCTCTTTTATCAAAATACCAATTACAAAAATAGGATTACTACTTTGAAGCAAGACACGTCTAAATAAACATCAAACATAGACGCATAAACACTTGTGAGTAGCATTCCAAGTAATATCTTTTGAGTACTTTCATAGTACAATCCTAAAGAATCACCTGATTCCTTCGTGTTCTCATCTTCTGTTTGTCTTCCACCCAATATCGCTCCCACCTTTGCTCTTTCTGACGCTTCCTTGATAACTGCTCATCTATGGGCATCGCTGCTTCTAGCAATCGCTTCTCGATAACTGCTTCTCCTCTGGTTCATGACTGCTGAGCAAATCGACAACATCATCGTGCTGACACTCACGCTTGTAATCCAATGTGATCGTTTGCAATTCGCAGGACTCGATAATTTCTTGAGGCATGCTCTGTCATAATGACAACATAGAAAGCAATTTAAAGGAAGGTTGTTCGCAGGATTTACAGAATATGATAAGACAGAGTGAGGAACATTTCAACAAAAACTGCCGACGTATTCATTTCAAACTTCTGAAGAAAGAACCAGTAACAGTTCTTGCTATGTGAGGCTGAACAAAATGTTCAACGCAAATACATGCTTGTATCTAGATAAGCCAAAGCCTCTATCCTTACTCTGCTTCCATGACACCTTCTGGCAAATCAAAGGAAAGCAGCACAAAAACAAAATGTTCTAACAAAATTTTGAGGCCCACTTGTCGACATCAGGAACAAAGAAAAAGCTATTCCCAAAGGAAAAGCAAGCCCATAGTAAAACTGTGAGCATATAACTTCAACTTCCTAATGAGGCATATAAATGATGAGCAACCCAACCCAGATGCAGATTGAAAGGATTTAATACTCAATATGACTTCTGTTGAAAACCAAATTGATACAGCAAAACAGGGCACTTAGAAGAAGAAACTCAATTGAGCCATATTAAAAGTTGGAGCCATATCCAGCATAATGGATATGAAGGAAGGCCTGCGACCCTTACCTCTAGAACCCATCCAATGTAGGTGACGTTGTTGACATGTTGGTTCATGTCCAGATCAGCTCGTCTAGGCTGTGGTTGTGGGAAGCAAAATAATTAATGAAAAGACATGAATAAATTCTGGCAATTTAGATGGATTAATCAACTTACAACAAGCCCCGGCCTCGAGTACTGAGCAGGGTCTTCCAGCTTAGCTATTTTTCTCAAGCTGCCATAGTTCTCCTCGGGGAATGCTTATATGCAAATCAAATAAACATGAGCCTTAATGTGTACGTGAAAGAATATTCAGTAAAAACGAGATATATATGCTTAACAAATATGCATTAGGTATTTTAAACAACGTAACCAGAGGTCAGTCCTTGAGTATCCAGTCTCGTCTAGTTCCAATCCTGCCTTCTCCTTGACACCAGGTCTCTATTTCCACCATATCACTCCTGACTCAAATGTCAAACTACTATCAGAGTATGAACAACAATCCCAAACCCAATGCAAAAGTCACTCAACATCGGATGTGAGATATCAAAGCAGCCGAACTTACCAAGCCGGGTATTTGTATTTTTCAATATGCATGCGGGCAGTTACCCATATGAGATTCATTTTCTGCATTATAGTGGTTGTCGCAAATCCATCAGTCGAAAATCCGACACGCTGAGCATGATTACACCTGACCTCCTGATATGCAGATCATTCAGTTTGACAAGATATTCTTAGCAAAACAAGACAATCCTTTTCCAATTGGGAAAGAAAAACAAAATTTTCCTACTCCCATCAACACAATTCGTTAAAGGAAGTTAAGAAGATTGAAATGAGGATTAGGGAAGCCGTGGGGGTACTCATTATCATTCAACCACATCCTAAAACTCAGTGACAAGCAACGCGAATACTCTAAACCATGAGTAGGCAGCGAAGAGACATAAACAATGACCAACTGCTCTATCACGGGATTCCTCAAAATCCAGATGTTATAAGCAATTCGTAGCAGTAATTAAACAAATGCTACAGCTAAACCAAGATGCATGCTGGTTTGCATGCAGGATAAAGCCAATCCCCACTTCAACGAAAAAGAAAATGCACTTTGCTCCGCTGGCCTTTAACTTCGGTATCAAATTACTTAAATACTCAATATCCACAACTCTTACAAGGACTTCAAGAGCTAGAAATTCCCTCAAATTCTCCCCAATCACACTCAAAAACTCAACTTGCCCAAAACCCATTAAAAGAAATCAAATCAATTCGGGACACGAGCAAAAACCTGCAACTTCTTTTTCGATGGTCTCGACGGTGGCCGTCTTGTTGATTCCCACCTCATAGCACCTCACTATGAACCTCTCCTTATACAACAACCCGCCCTCGGCCAAGCTGCCTGACAAGGGCTCGACCCGGGCCAACCCGTCGGAGACGACCGCCAGGGTCGGAGCTTTGCTTGCCGGAAAGCAAGAGACGGCGGCGGCGGATCGTTACCGGTGAGGGAGAACGAGGGCGACCCACGGCGAGCGGAGGGAGGGGGGATCGGGGTCCTTCGCCGACGATCAGCTGGGCCTCAGATCTAGGGTTTCGTCGTGCTTAAGCGGAGGGAGAAGCGAGGAGAGAGAGGGAAACTTGAGGGAGGGGCGAGGAGAGCGAGGGAATCAGATCTAGAAGGAGAGAGAGGGAAAATTGAGCGCGCGAGAGCGAGGGAAACTTGAGGGAGGAGCGAGGAGAGCGAGGGAAATCAGATTAGGAGGAGAGAGAAATTTGAGGTAATTGGACTTGAGGTACTCGTCGGCTTCACATTAAGGTAACTGGGCTTGGGACCCGAGAAGGAAAAGAGAGAGGAAAATGAACTAAAATAAATCAGCCTCGAACAATACATTGCTCGGAATAATTATAAATTAAGACGAAAAAATTATGTATATTGGAATGTCAAGAATTGAATCACATGGTGTGTTTGTTTAAGTGAAATTGTTATCTGTTGATTAATTTTTCAAACTTTCACAAGTTTGATGTGCTAAAAATATATAATCTAAAGTTAGGAAAATGAATTTACTAATCTAAAAAGGAGATATTATTTTCCTTTAACATGATATTTTTATCGGAACAAATGCATTCATAATAAAATTTATTATATGAGAGGGAAAAAATCACTTGGAATTCACAAATCTCAACAAAACTCTACTGCAAGACTTTTGCATGGAATATATCATGATAGTTGTTGAATATATGTAGTGGATAGTTTATATTATTTGATATAATTAGCTAATAAAAATATTTTCATTATTAATTTATCCCCAATTTTTTTGTACACTTCTATATCTTCTATTTTTGCTTCACCATCAACGTCTCCGACATTATCCATCCCATCCCTAGATTCTATATGATAAGCATAATCAATAATATCCAACATAAGCAATAAAGCTATTATCATAGGGATGCACAAATCAAAATAACTATTCGCATGTCCATCACTAAATGTTCCCGAATAATCATCAAGCACTCATGTAGTAGACTTGACCCGATTTTCCATTATCACTTGAAGGGCCTAAGCCATTGACCCCATTTTCCAATATCAAGATAGCTCATCGTGGTTTAAAAGCAAATACAATTGCAGATTGAATTGCTAAAGTTCAAAAAATTACCAATCTAGTCATAATCGTATGATACGAATGTCAATTCAGTTCTAATTGTCAATTTTGTCAATGTAGTCTTAAATATTTATGTGAAATTTCAATAAATTTCTTCTGGACAATTATGAATTGTGTGATGAATGTTCCACAAAAGTTATTTCTCGTCGATTAATTATTTTTCGTCGCAAAATCTGTCACAAATTAGCGACGTAATATTTTGTCTGTCGCTAAATTAGTGACGAACATTTTTTTTGTAGCTAATTAGTGACGGATTTTGTGACGAATTTTTTTTCCATAACTAAATTAGCGACAAATTATTTTTTCCATAGCTAACTAGCAATGGATTTTGCCACAAATTTTTTTTGTCACTAAATTAGCACAATTTTTTTTTCCGTGGCTATTTAGCATCAGATTTTGCGACGAAATTTTTCCGTCACTAAATTAGCAACGAATTATTTTTTCCGTAAATAATTAACGACGGATTTTGCCACAAAATTTTTTTCGTCACTAAATTAGCCACGAATTTGTTTTTGCATGGCTAATTAGTAACAAATTTTGCGATGAATATTTTTACGTCACTAAATTAGCGATGAAATACTTTTTCTGTCGCAAACTTGTGACGAATATTATTTTTTCGTGGCTAATTAGCGACGCATTTTGCAACGAACATTTTTCCGTCACTAAATTAGCGACAAAATATTTTTTCCGTGGCTAATTTGCGACAATTTTTTTTTGTCACTAATTAGCGACGGAATGTGGGTCGTCGCAAAATCAGTCGCTAATTAGCAATGGAAGAAAACTTCATTGCAAATTTGCAACGTAATTTGCGACGAAATTATTTATCCGTTGCTAATTAGTGATGAATTTTTATGGTTGTCACAAATTTCGTCGCAAATAGCGACGGATTATGTTTCGTCGCAAATTCCTTTTTTCGTCGCAAATTTCGTGGCAATTAGCGATTGATTTTTTTTCGTCGCTAAATTTCCGTAGCTAAATCCTTGTTTTTTTGTAGTGATCGGTATGTCTTGAAAGAGTCCACACTAAGTGCAAGCGGCACCTTGGGTTCGCACCAGCTTGGCAATGACATCAAAACTTCCTTGGCGTTCTTTTCGGGAGGTTCTTGACTACATTGAAGTTACTGGTCATACTTTTTTCTTTTTTCTCAACATTATAACTTACCAGCAATTTCATATATCTGTTAATTGCAGAAAAGTTTACAGATTTTCCCTTAATCGGACCCTGGAATCGTCGAAGAAGTCCAACTAGCGTGGCTTTTCATCCATATGTCAAGAGAAACATCTATCCTACTTCTTGAACTTTGATATCAAGTGGACGCAATGATTCATAAGTTAGCATCATTATCATTGTTAATTATTTGTTCTGTTGTTGAATAAGATGATTGAATTGGTGTGAGGAGATGAAAAGAAAAGGAACGAGAGTAACTTTAAGTTTTGTAGAAGCAGAATGGAACATACACTACCAAATTGTTATTTCTATGTTTGTACAGTATTTTCCATGTGAATGAGAACATTTCTTTGCCTTTCAAATAAAAAGAACTTGCCAAGTTACACTGACAAACTTGTGAGAACCCCAGGATTGCGATCCGTTTACGCTTCCCAAAGTTCTCTTATTATAAATTGGAACAGATGAAACCAACTCGTGCATCTCATCTTTATTGAATCAAAAGTCAAATTGCCTTTTATTCAAGAGAAAGGTTGACTTGCTGAATTGAATGAGTTTCACATACGAGGACACTAAAAGTTTGGATGAATTAGGCTGAAATGTTGAAGTAACTAAAAATATAAAGATAGGAAGATGTCCATGACACTAAAGGCCAATGGCGAACTCAGATGCCCAAAAAGTCGAAACTCCTCGCATATGTAGGATGAAACTCATGTAAAGGAGAAAGATCTGAGCTTGGACACCTAATTCTCTCTCTCGGAAGCTTTATTTACATTAGGATCTTCTCTCAATGACCTAAATCTCAAGGAAAAGGGGTTCATAGTATCTCAGCCAGCTTGGAGGTCTGCACTGATTTAATCAATGCATTTGGCCTTTCTTAACCAGCAGCTTGAATTTTAGACCTCCAATGCTAGCTTCTGAGCAGCAAGAGCTTCAACCACGATGGTGGGCTCCCATAAATTGTAGTTTCAGCGAATAACAAGGTCACAATGCCGGGGTCCATGTTTGAGGTAAGATGCCCGTCTTCCAAGGAACCTGGATATCATTTTAAGCCATCAACTAACTGAGCAAGGAAGGTCAAATTTGTATATTTTGTCGCTATCCAGAAATAGCGAAGCATTCTAGAAAGTTTTTTGAGGCAATAAAAGAGAAGGAAAACTGTGGGAATGTTTTAAGATTGCAAAAAGTCAAAATTGGTTGCATGGTAGCAATCATAGAATCGACTCTGACCAAATAGGATAAAGAATGCTTACATACATCATTTTCTTATGGTAGTGTTTCTGGAATCATCTATCAAAGTTGGGCATCTCCTATTGATGTTCAGACGAAGCACAAAAGGGAACTGGTATGGCCATTGATAGAGTAACTTTTACTGGCTTCCCTGTGTCCCAGCCAACACGGATTGAGCAGCCACCATTGGCAACTCCCTGCATAAAAATTCAAGACATTCAAGCATCACAACAAAATTTGAGTTCACTAACAGGGAAAACTTCGAATTTGACGAGCAGCTAGTGTGCTTCTTTTAAGCATTAGGCAAGAAAATGTGTTGATGTTGTCTGTTTCATGCTTTCCCATCAACCTTCTTGCATTCCCTTCACCATAAGCACTAATGTGATCCTCGTGGCAAAGTGAGAGATTTAGAATTGCCTTCTTTATTACTTCAGAGCCTCCCTCTACTCCTATGCTTTTTGTTTTGCAAAAAAGATGAGGATAGATTAGTTAGCATCGGTATTATTATTATTAATTGGATGATTGAATTGGTATCAGGAGACTCAATAACTTTCAGTTCCATAGAATCAAAATAGTCGGTATTATCAAATTGTCGTTTTTATTTATGTACTGCACTTTCCATGTTAATGAGAACATATTCCTTGCCTCGCAAAGAAAAAATAATTGCGGACTTACATGGACAAACTTGGAGGATTGCAGTCTGTTTATACTTTCCAAAGTTCTTTCAGTAAAACATTGGAAAAGAAGAGAACAACTGGGGCATCTCACATTGGCTGAATCAAAAGTCAAACTGCCTTTTATTTAGATGAAAGTCGGAAATTCCAAATTGAATGAGCTTGGCATATGAGGACACTGAAAATATGGATAAATTGTGCTGAAATATCGAAGCAACTAATGACTTGAGTACACGAAGATGTCCACGATACTAAAGGGTAACAGTGAACACAAATGCCCAAAACGTTGAGATAATTTGCGAATGTATGATGAAATAAATTTGAAGGAGACTTAAGTATGAGCTTCAACCCCAATTTTATCTCCCTTAGGGATGTCTCGTCTACATAATGTTCTTCTCTCAACTTACCTAAATCTGGATGAAGAGGAGTTCACAATCTCGCCGCTTGTAGGTCCTCACCAATTTGGTTGATGAATTTTGGCCTTTCTTAAAAGCAGCTTGAAGTTTAGACCTTCAGTGCTAGCGTTTGAGCAGCAGGATCTTCAACCTTGAGGATGGGCTCCCATAAAGTTGTAGTTTCAGCAAGAATGAGGTCATGACATATGGGTCCATTTTTCAGGCAGGCGCCTGTCTTCCGAGTAACCTATATATCATCTTAAGCCATTAATTAATAGAGCAAGGAAAGTGAAATTTCTATGTTTTATGAACATTCAAAATAATGAAGCATTCCATGAATTTTTTTGAGGCATTGAAAGAACTAAAATGTCCAAGTCAAGTTCTGCAATTATGGGATACTAAGAACCGATGTGAAGACATTTGCTTAGTAAGCAGGGGTAATGGTTTATGATGGTTAATAGTTAAAATTTCTTTCATAGCCACAATTATAGAATCAACTGAGACCAGAAATGACAATGACTATTTCCTATGTACTATTGTTTTATGGTAGCATTGCTTCAATGATCCATAAAACTGAAAGGTCTTGGATACACAAAAAGGAACTGTCATGATCATTGTTATTAGTACCTTTTCCTTGGTTCTCAGTGTCACGGCCCTCACAGATTGAGCAACCACGATTGGCAACTCCCTGCATAACCAAAAATTGAAGTAATTTAGGCATCACAAAAAAATTTGAGTTCAATTTAATGGGCAATCTTCGAAATTGACTTGTAACTGGTACGCTTCTTCTGAGCATTACAAGATAAATGGGTTGATGTTGGCTGTTTCATCCTTTCCTGTCAACCTTCTGGCATTTCCTTCTCCATGCGCGCTAATGTGCTCCTCATGGCCAAGTGAGAGATTCAAGATTGCCATCTTTATCACTTCAAAGCCTCACTCTTCTCTCATGCTCTTTGTGTTGCAGAAAAGAAGGGGAACACACTTAGTCCCTTAATGAATAAGATCACTTAATCAAGTCGATGTTACTTCTATGGTGTGAAATTGTAGATAGTGTGGCATCCTGCACCACTCCAGTCAATCTGAGAAGGAAGAGAATATTATTATCGACTTTTGGATAATATGTCGGGTAGATAGTAATATTGAAGTCAGCTACCTCTTTCGTCTTCGGATCTAACGTGATGACAACAACAGCTTGCTCAATTATTCTTTGTTATACAAGAAACATAAACAAATCAAGTGCTTGAATACCGTAGAACATGTCTATATGTTCTATTTGCTGTTAATTGCATTCCATTATTTTTCTTGAGCAAGTAATTGAGATTTCACGTTAAAAGGTATCTTGAACACCATATATATTTCAATTACTATTTTTTGGGTCCCCCTTGGTATTTTTACTGCACGACAGAAGCTAGTGTTGATCTAAGCTCTTTTTTTTATTACCTGGCCTGGCATCACCTCTCTCTCCAATGGTACCACCAATGTTTGTACTGGCATATTGTCACTTCCCGAACCTCGAGAATATGCACATCCCTCGGTGATCGACTAAACTGCGACGTTCCTAGGTGGCCTTGCCGATTTAATCGATTTTGCACACGCGGAAGCGAATTAAACAATCCTCGTACAACAGTCAAACATGGGATAGGAAAGCAGGACAATCAAATTTACACAAAACATATCTTATAAATAATTTCAGGTTCAAATACACAATAGACTGAACCAAAAAGGAACTACTGAGCTATCTAATCTTCGGGTCTATAGCCAAGGGCTCCGAGTCTGGCCAAAAAGTGTGTTCCAAAAACTCTTCAAGCAGAATTCCATAATGCCCATGAAGTATCTCCATCTAGGTACCTGGAAAAAGGTACACCCCGAAGGGCTGATACAGTGTCTCAAAGTTTACCCCCTAACCCCTGATTGGAAAAAAATTCACCTAGAGGCAACCTAACACTCATCAAACAAATTCTTATCTCACCTCAGCACCTCCCTGCACATCAGTACAACTCACACATATATGCACAAAGCAAACCTCTTTAACAAGTAGAACGATGCGTATTAATTATCAAATATTCATAGCAAACCCAATTATGAGTCTAACCATTATGACACGTCCCATTCCGTGTCGCATAATTACGTCCCATAATGGTTCAATCCACACTCAATATAAAAGGTACAAGGTTCTAGAGGTGGCTCCCATCATGTAGTACTTAGCTCTTGACCACATATAATAGTGGTACAAGGTTTCTAGAGGTGGGTCCCATCATGTAGCACTTAGGCATTTACCATAAAAATTAATGATACAAGGTTTTAGGGGTGGCTCCCACGAAGTTTCGTTACCGTGTACACGAAGTTTCGTTACCGTGTAGCACTTAGCCCTTGACCATGCAAAGTAAAAGTACAAGGTTCTAGAGGTGGCTCCCACGAAGTTACGTTATCGTGTAGCACTTAACCCTTGACTTGCTTTACACACATTTGATTTCTCAGCACAATGCGTCACCTTTCAACAATCATCACATAATCACTTAATCACATATCATCACTCATAGGCTCCAAGCATGTCACCAATCAGCCATATCACTCAATATACACTATCCATCAAGCATTACAACAAGAACAACCACAAAACCAAATTTGGCCTTAATTGGCAGAAAAAGGCCACTCGCACATCTCCACGTTTAAATCCAAAAACATAATCAAACGATCTCGAAAAATTATAAAATTTTAATATGTTATAAAGGACACATAAATGAAAATTTTTCATAAGACAACTTGACCCAAATCCTTTTGGATTGAGAGCAGTAAATCGCTTGAAACATTTCAAAAACTGTGTCCGTTTTCAGAACTCACCTTTTCAAAAACTAGTTGGTTCGAGATCCAAAACTTGTCCGTTTGAGCTGAAATTGTAATATGTTATACTACAAGATGTCATAAACAACTTTTGTGAAGAAAATATTTCGAAATTCAGACCCTAAGAGTTGATAAAAATTCATTAACACCAACAGGTCACAAATTTCAACAAAAACAGGGGTTCTGTTATGCTTTAAACGAAGTTGAAATACTATTCTTTTAAATCTATAAAATATTGGATAAAATATATGATATAGCTGAATGTGTATAAAACATTTCTCAAGAGGTATTGACCTCAGAATCTCATCCAATTTCGATCCACAAAATTGGCAAACAGCAAGGGTCCAGTAAACAGATTCAAGATAAATCCACTAAACTAAACTAAATCATTCTCTTTAGTGTCAATCCAACCTAAATCAGTTTTAATCAAGCTAATCAACACCATTCTAATCCTTTAAGTGTAATGACAACCTAAGAAAGGATAAGGAAGTAAACTAACTGGATTAGTGAGCCGAAGGGTCCATGACAACGGTGGCGCGAAGACAATCGGGGCAGAGGGAGCTGGTTTGAAAGCTCTATGTTTCAGCTGGAGGAATGGAGTTTGAAGAAAGTGAAGAATGAAGAAAGAGCTCAAGAAGGAGTTGGCTTTCATGAGGGGAAGCAACACGTGGGAGGAGATGAAGAAGAGACAAAGAGCCTTGGAAGTCTTTCTTGCAGCCAATGGTAGTCTACTACAAATATTTCATGCACTCGAGTGTAAAGCCACAAAGTCTTCTACACCTAAAATCCATGGGTCCTCCAATGAACTTCACAAAATAAAGTCTTTTTGGAGCTCAAACAGACCCCTTGACCAGCCCCTACGAACTTTCACCATTATTCACCCAATTACTCAACTTGGTAGCCCAAAAATCCAATTAAAGAGGCCCCTCCGATTTCCAAAAATTCTTTTGGTCCAATTTGAATTTTTCCACAAAATTCCCGGCTCGATGGAATTTTCCCAAAAGATGAGACAATGTCCTAAAAATAAATCGTGACATGCTCGAATGTTCAATTCCCGAATCCGAATTCAATTTTATGGTTAAAATCAACCGAACACAATTCTAGTACGATCTAACTTACTGGGTAGCTTTTAAGGATTTCAACGTGATTTTATCCCTTAACGGCTTCATTTGATAGGTTAGTTAACTCGTGAGTGATCAGCTCCGAAAAAAAGGACCATAGGCGTGTTGGTGAAAAGCCCACTTTATTTTTCGAGACGGGATCAAAAATTCAGGATGTCACACGTACGAGCAAGCCTTGTAATGAGCATCATATTATGTCCCGAAGGAAGGACTTATCAGCCCCATAACAACAGTAACAAGGCCCCTAAATGAACATAAAATCTCCAACAGGCTAACCCAATGGCCACAGAACATATATTTGTCTGTAGTAAGTTGTTTTCTTGCTTAATCACATACTTGATGTGAACATTCAGCCTAAAGTCATGATAATTGCCCATTTTAAATTCTAATTCATAAACATTTTTTACGAGCGGTGCGATCCTGAACATACCAATGTCAATTTCAGTCATTCACCAAGTACATAAACATTTTTTCATGACACTTTTTTAATGATATTTAATAAAATTTTGAATTTTTTAATACTATTTTTTTATTATTTTTATTTTCGTCTCTTTATTTGTTTTTGGGCTAATGGCCAATGAGGAAATTGGTGCCCTCGCTTGTCTAGATGGGGAGGGCATCGAGGCCCTTGCTTGATTTGGGGAAGGGGTTAGGCCCTCATTGGCCACAACAAGGACATCATGGTTCTTGTGGCCAGTATTGGTCAAGGGCCACCACACCCTCACCTAGCTCAGATAGCGAGGTCATTGTGGTTGTTGCTTGATTTGGGCCAGGGACCCTACACCTTCACCTAGGCCTCCACCAAAGGGTAGGGCGGCTTTCGTTGGTAGTATTGAGCAAGGGCCACCATGCCCCCAACCCAAATATAAAAAAAATTAAAAATTATTTAATATATCTACATTAATGCTGACCTCGTCATATAAGACGGTTGATATTTATATCAATATTTTATGGCTGAATGAATTTAATCGACAAAATGTGAAAAAATAAGACTAAATTAGCACAATTAAAATATTAGAAATTGAATCGGTACAAGTACACTAGATTTATGACTTTTTTTGGTAACTTTTCCCTATAGATTCCTTACCTTGTTGCTAACTACCTAAAAAGCAGGTCTACATTGGTACTTTGCCAAACCTTAGTAAATTGAAGCGCACATTAAGTGAATACAAATGGCTAAAATCTGTTTGTATGTTACCAATGTAATTTGGGTGTAAGGCGAAACTTCTAGATAGGTTTGTGATTTATTTACATTGGTAAAATCCTTATAGTGTTGGCAACTTGTTGCGCTGAAAGTGTTTTGCTAAATCCCTTGGTAATTCATGAATCTCACTAGTAAGATTATGTTTTAAGTGGTAATATTATAAACATATTGACAACTAACTATTGGATTGACACTACTAAACTCTTCACATTGTTGGTAAATTACAAGGCATACCAAGCCAACAACTTTGCGGTCATCTAAATCATTTAACAGGATTTACAATTTACTAACCATTAGTATGAAATTCATGCCCAAGAATGAAATGGCCCCATAAAAGATACGGTGTGCTGCTGACTCATTTGTTGGCTTGGATATGATTTAGCTCACTTTACGAAAGTTCAATCAAGCAAATCCCACATAGGGCATCTAGCTGCTTGAACAATAACCAAATTTGAATTTCAAATTGTACGAAATGAAGGGTTAAAGATAGAAACTCAAAGATTAAATCAAGAGAGATGATAATTGAACATTAGAGGAGAATAAATCTATGTAGTTACGATGCAAACCAACAAAGGGGAGAGAAGCACGAAGTACAATGCTACAATAATCAAAGTATGAAAGACGACAAGACAACCGAATAAGCAGAATACTCTAGAAACTACTTTGAGAGTTTTCCTGGTCAGCCTCCAAAGTCATTGACTGTGCATGCATTTTGCTCCTTGTGAACTCAGTTAAGCAGATTCCCACCATAATTACTGCATGATTCAGGAACCAAATTGAAAGAGTTCAGAGTTGGATGAGAAAGAGTTTGAAATTCCTCCCATTTATACAAATACAGCAAAGCACTTTCAGCGAACTGTCCAAAAGGAATAGATGTTGATGTCGATGTTTGCACACCCGACGAATACCTGCATTCAAGGACGTGTCCAAACCTTCTGGCAATCTGTCCATGTCCTCCAATTGAATCAAGTATGGAAACACAATCCCAAGTAACTATTCATTTAACTTTCTGGGAAGAAGGGTCTGCATACCCACAGAAAGAAAAGTCAAGAATTCATAAAATTCCAGATGTTGAGTTATGTGCGGGACATGAGCAATCTTGTACTAGTCCTCGCCTGCATCTTTTTTGCACCTTTTCCAAATGGGGGAAACCTGTGATCTTTAGCCGACCAAGGGAGCAAGCCTTCACATCCTTCTAGATAACGAATGACACCAGATGATTCAGACCGTTGAAGTGATTGAAGGGCCTCTGGTAAAGCCTTCAAATTTAAGCAACAGGAAATTTCAAGACACTTAAGATTGTTGCCCTGTAGAAGCCACAGTGGGAGAGATGGTAGAGGGGAATATCATCGATGTCCACGGACGGGAGACTCTTAAGTCCTTCCAAATACAAGATGCTGTCCCTTCCATCAACAAAAGCAAAATGGTAAGTAATGCAAATTGTTGTTTTTATGTTTGTACTGCATTTTCATGTCAATGAGAATATTTCTTCGCCTCACAAAAAAAAAAAAAAACACCAAGCTGCACGTACAAACTCTCGCAACCCCTAAGATTTTCGTCTGTTTATAATTCCCGAAGTGACATAAAATCAGTGTAAATTTATGTTTGTACTGCACTATCCATATTAACGAGATCATTTCTTTGCCTCACAAATAAATAATAATTGCTGAGTTACATTGGCAAACCAACGCAACCCCAACGATTCCTGTTTTTTATACTTCACTTGTTCTCTTAGTAAGGAATTGCAAAAGATTAAACAAACTGGTGCATCTCATATCTACTGAATCAAAAGTCAAACTGCCTTTCATTCAAAAGAAAGCCAAACGTGCCAAATTGAACGAGTATAGCATATGAGGATGCCAAA
The DNA here is from genome assembly GCA_019926035.1 of Melaleuca alternifolia. Classification (NCBI taxonomy): domain Eukaryota; kingdom Viridiplantae; phylum Streptophyta; class Magnoliopsida; order Myrtales; family Myrtaceae; genus Melaleuca; species Melaleuca alternifolia. Next base: position 51,293 of record JAGKPW010000090.1, on the reverse strand, counting down.
AATTTGGATGAATTGCACTAGAATATCGAAGTGAGTGACATGTCTGACACAAGAAGTCCATGATGCTTAAGGGTAACAGTGAACTCACATGCCCAAAATGTAGAGATTATTTGCAAATGTAGGATGAAACCAATGTAAAGGAGACCAAGTTTGAACTTGGACAACTAATTTTCTCTCCCTCTGGGAAGCTTTATCTACATGAGGATCTTCTCTCAATGACCCAAATATGAAGGAAAAGGGGTTCATTGTTAGGCCCGTACCCAATTTGATTAATGCATTTGGCCTTTTTAACTAGCAGCTCAAATTTTAGACTTCCAATGCAAGCTTCTGAGAAGCAAGAACTTCAGCTTCAGGGGTGGGCTCCCATAAAATTGTAGTTTCAGCATGTAACGAGGTCAGGAGATATGGGTCCGTGTTTAAAGTAGGATGCCCATCTTCCAAGTAAGCAGCATATGATTTTAAGCCATTAACTGACTGAGCAAGGAAGTTGAACTCTCTATATTTTATCAATATTTAGAAACAATGAAGTATTTCAGGAGGTATTTTGAGGCGCTAAAAGAACTGAGATGTCCAAGTACTAACTAACTTCAATTAAGTTACATAAATATTGCATTTGAAAGGACTGACATGAAGATTTACATTTGTTTATGAAGCAAAACTTGGGGAATGCTTTATGAGTGTTAATAGTTAAAGTTTCTTTCAACAATCTAGAATCAACTGAGACCATAAAGAACAATAAGTGCTTTCTTTGTACTATTGTTTTATGGTAGCGTTTCTTGAGTCATCCATGAAAGTTAAAGGGTTTTCGATTGAGGCTCAGACAGAGCCCAAAAGAGAACTGGTATGGCCATCTTTTTAGTACCTTTTCCTTGCTTCTCAATGTCACAGCCCACACAGATTGAGCAACCACAAGTGCCAAAGCCATGCATAACGGAATCCAAGTAAATCAGGCATCACCAGAAAAGAAAAAAAATCGAGTTCAATTAAATGGGCAATCTTCGAATTTGACTACAAGCTGCTATGCTTCTTCTGAGCATTACCCAAGAAAATATGTTGATGTTGGCAGTCTCGTGCTTTCCCATAAGCCTTCTCTTATTTCCTTCTCCATCAACACTAAATCGCTCTTCGTGGCATAGTGAGAGGTACATAATTTCCTTCTTTATCACTTCAAAGCCTCCCTATTCTCTAATGCTTTTTGTCTTGCAAAAGAGACGGGGAACACACTCTTAAAGTCCTTCGATAAACAAGAACACTTAATTAATTCCATGTTAGTTCTGCAGTGCGAACCTGTGGTTAGCGTGGCATCCTGCACCACTCCAGTCACCCTGAGAAGCCAATTGGTATTCTTACTACATGATAGAAGCCAGTATTGATGGCAAACAGTTATGTGCCTTTTTTTTTCCAAGAAAAAGAGGCAAGATGGAGGTCAGGTATCACCTGCCCCGCATACCTCTTCATCGGTGCCACAAGTGTTGGTACTGGCATGAAAGCAAGCCTTGTGATGAGCATCAGATATGACTTGGCCAAATGACTTATCAGCCCCAATAACACAGCAATAAGGCCCCTAAATGAACATAAAACCTTGAATCACATTACAAATTTTCACCAACTTAGCCGATGATTCATCAATATATAGAGAAATTTCATTGCGAACAATTTTTCACCTAGGACCTGGATATCCTCCAATAGGCTAACCCAATGGCCATAGAACATTTGTCCAAAGTAGGGTGTATTCTTGTTCATTCACGAAGCTAATGTGAACATTTAGCCAAAAGTCATGAACTTCTCCATTTCAAAACTTTCTAAGTCCCAATAGAAGATGTCTTTGGCTTGGCATAATTGCAAATTACTCAGGCCAATCGCTTTGGCGAAAATATCCATCAGATATCACCGTGGCAGAGCAAGACAACCAAGCACAACAATTATCAGAATGGCCAATTAATGTCATTAAACAAGAAAAATCTGAGACGAGTACCTATAAGAGAAATGATGTTTACATGAGGTCCACAACATAGACTTAAAATAGGTAATGATTGATTTCATCATCAAAAGAAAGGACAACAAAGACTACTGCTTCATTCATGCATTCTGCCTCACCAAAACACATTTCTATTGCAGACATCATTGTCACAAAGAGACAAAGAACATGTCAATTTTTGTCAAATGCTAACGAAAAGATCACCTTCACTATCCTTTCCTAGAGCTTGACCATACTTAATCAATGGTAATTCCATTTTGGAAGTTCAGAAGCAAGCTCACCATATCTAAGGTCCATACCCTTGATTTGTTGTACAGATCTATACCACAACTTCCGATCCTGTCTCATAATAGACTAACATCAAAATGCGAAACAAGATTTGCTAATTTGGAAACTGAAAACAAAAAAAAAAAGGTGTCACTTGTTCAATATGTATAAAACATATGACATACTTATTCAAATAGTAGATTGAAGAAAAACCTGAACTTCTAATCTTAGAATAGAATAGTCTTAATATTGTTTATCTTTTTGTGCACCGCACTTCAAGATTTTAGGCACTAAAACATACCATATGTATGCTACAATTATCGTATCAGTGGAGGTGACGTCAAAGTTGAGAAGACTCTCGAGCCTGTAATAGTATTGTTCTCAGACTTCAAGCCATACACCCTGAACACAGCAATAATCAGATATGTCCCCAAAATACACCCTGTAACTGCAAATTACTCTTGCTAACTGCTTCGGAGAGACTATTCGTCAGATATATTGATGGCAGGGCAAGATTACTGAACACAACAACAATCAATATGACCAATTGAAGTAATAGAACATGAAAAATTGGAGACAAGAGCAGATGCAAGAGAAATCGAGTCGACATGAGGTGCACGACATGTACTTAAAATTGGTAATAAAAAATAAACAACAACAAAGACAACTGCTTCATTCGTTCATTTTGTCTTACACAAAGACATTCCTTTTGCAGACATTGTTGTCACAAAGATGAAGAACACGTCAATTGTCAACCAAAATGAGCAAGACGACCATACAGTGATCAAGATGTAGAAGTCATACATTAGACTCCCAGTCCAACTGTCATAAGACCTCTTATAATGTCAAACACATACTCAACTGCTTAGGATGGTGCTAAAAATTAGCAAAGGATTTAGCTGAGAAACTCTACAGAATGCCCGAAAAGAAACCGAGGTTGTCAATTGATGTCAGATGCAAACAATAAGATCACTTCTCTCTCCTCCCCTGGAGCTTGTCCGGTACTTGATCTATAGTAATTCCACTTTGGAAGTTAAAAAGAAATGCTCAACAGGTCTAGGGATCACCTGATTGCAGGAATTAATAGATCAGTAGCATGTAGCATGTAAAAAAGAAAAACTTATTGTCGCAATTCATACCCTTAATTTGCTGCCGGAACCATGGGAACACATTGAGACGTGAGTTAATATCTAAGGGAAGCAAACTGGAAGACATTTCCAGACAAACATTTAATCACCTTGTAATTTGTCACGCCCCGAGGCCGGCGCGCGTGCACAGCCTTGATCCACAAAATTAAGTGAAATCAAAGGCTAATCTGGGGTTTAGCTACGTCTACAAACCCAATGGAATCAACCAATTGAGCTAAAGATCGAAGAAAATGAACGAAATCTCAGTTTGCAGCTTAAAAAGTTTACCGGCAAAATAGGGGAGCGAGTTGCAGGTGGCTGACTTCGGTGGCTCATCGGCAACGGCGTGGCTCGAGTCGGCGGCAACGGTCAATGGCTGCTTGAAGATCACTTCACCACGATTCTAACGGCACCAACCACGCCTCCAACGGAGATTCGAGGTGAGAGATACGGGACTTCAAAGTAGGCTAGTCGGGCGGTGCAAAAAACAGAGGGTGTGGCGTGTCCGGGAAGATTGGCCGCCGGATGCGACCCGAGACGAGCTCCCATTGGCCCGAGTCACTTCCGGCCGATTCCCCAGGGCTGCTGCAGCAGGTCCTGGGCGAATGGCCGGCGTTCCTCCGGCGTGCTTCCCCAGCTGTTCGTGCGGTGCAAGGCAGAACAGGGGAGAACAGGGGAGAGAGAGAGGCCGCGGCGTGGGCTTGCTCGGGCGATGGGCTGGGCTGGGCTGCGCGCGAACGGGGCTAGCTGGGCCGAGCCCTTCGCGGCTGTTACATAATTTTTCTTATATCAGCGGGAGTAATTTGATATTTCCCCACATTGTAATTACCTGCATCAAAAGAGGATATGTCCAAACCTTTCAGCGATCTGTCCATGTCTCCCAATCGAATCAGGTATTGAAACACAACTCGAGAATTGCACATGTAAAATCTGGTAAAAAAACGGTTCACATACCATAATAAGTAGAACAGGGATCGAGATATATGTCGGTGATGTGAGAAATCTTGCACCAGTCCTCGCCTTCATCTCTTTTGCACCTCTCATCCAATTCTAGGCAACGACCAATCTTTAGGTGAGTAAGGGATGCGAGCCTTCGCATTGCTTCCGGCAACGACGTCAACGAGAGGCATTCGTAAATTTCGAGCCGTTGAAGTGATTGAAGGGCCTCGATCTGCTCCGATAATTCCTTCAAATTGTTGCATGATCGAATAGAAAGGCGTTCGAGATTGCTGGCCTGGAGAAGCCACTGTGGAAGAGATGCTCCTAGTTTGGGAAGACCACCGATGAACACGGAGCGGAGACTGGGAAGCCCATGGAAATCCAAGATGATGTTGCCGCTTTCGCCTTTGCATAAATCCAGCTCCTCACAATTCGAAATAGAGAGAAACACAAGGCTCGATAGGTATCGCACACCGAGAGAAGTTAACCGACGACAACCATCAACGAGAAGAGATTCAAGTGAGGTGAGACTTTTCCAACACTCCTCAGACAAACCCTCTGGAAACTCCATCCATCGGATTTCCAGCCTCTTCAACTTATTGAAGCCAAATATCATATTTATTAACACTGGGTTGGCCCACCACAGAGTTAAGTCCGTGAGATGTGGAGCTCGTGGCATGGCTTTCAAGTTTTTGCAGTACTCAATGGATAAGGTCAATAGACTAGGAAATGATTCAGTTAAGGTGGATGAATGGTCCGAGTCTATGTATTCCAATTCAGTCATATATCCGATCCTCAAAGACTTGAGGTGAGGTAGCTGGCCCAATTGAGGGAGACTTCTACATCTTGTGCAATGCTCCAAGCGTAAAAAAACTAAATTGGGCAAGGAAGACACAAGACTATCCCTCATCCACCTTGGAAAGCTCCCCCCTTTATATCCCTCGATCGTCAACCTTTTGAGATTCGAGTGCGGCATCAATCCATCTAAAAGCACTTCATCTCTATCCCAAAATTTTGCATCACACCATTTAAGTGTCAAAGATTCAAGAGAATGCTTCCCTATCAAGTTCACAGCCTTGGATTCTGCAGCCGCATCGGTCATGCTTCCTAATTTGCTTCCTAAATTTTCGATGCTGAGGCTTCCCCGAATATTATTAAGCCCATTCAGCTCCCCAAGTTCGCAATGTTCTTTAGCAAGACTATCTATTTTGGGCAAAATGAAGCGCGTTAGTCTGTGCAAAGAACTCAATTGCCCTAGTCCGCGGGGCACATAACTAAGTTTCGAACAAAAATCTATATCCAGATTTCGAAGGCTAACTAACTCTCTTATACCACTTGGCAATTCTTTGAGGGCATAACAATGGTTAAGATTAAGCGTTTGCAAATTTTGCAATCTTGTAATGGAGTTAGGAAGTTCTTCAAGTTCACCATTATGAGAGAGGTCAAGATATGTGAGATATTTCAATTCACAAATGGACCTTGGCACCTTCCCGACACGTGTGTCATGCATATCCAAGATGCGCAATCTTTTGAATCTTTTAATGATTTGGTGTAGATCTGCTTCGCTTCTTTGCCGTGGCATACTAGAAAGAAATGTTCTTAGGGGGCTTGCTTTCAAGCGTGAGATTGGAAGGTCATCCACAGATACATGACGAGTTCTTCCATGTATGGTTTTTGTGTTATCCCATGCTACCCAATACTCAGTCCCTACAACTAAGCAAGCTAGATCGTGCATCAAATCATGCATCTTACAAGTCTCCTCATCCTTTTGGTAATTTTGAAAGAAATTTCTCCAAAGAAGATCCATGAAATATCCATTAGCAACATCTTCCAAATGTTGACTTTCATAAGATGGCTGGATAAATCCTTCTGCCATCCAAAGATCGATCAAAGTTTCCTTCTTTATCTCATAGTCTTTTGGAAACAATGAACACAATGCAAAACATTGCTTCAAATGTGAAGGAAGATGATCATAACTTAGCTTAAGAACTGATTTTATTCTGTCCTCCCTTTTCGACACTTTCGATAGCTCATAATCTTTGAAATGTAGCCATTCAGCTTTTGTCTTTTTAAAGAAAAGTAAACTGCCAACACTTCGAACAACCAATGGAACACCATAACACTTTATAGCTATCTCTTTCCCAATAGCTAGCATGTCAAGATCTTGTATCTCCTCTTCTTTTAGAAAAGCCATTTTCATTAGTAAATCAAATGACGCACTTTCAGATAAGCCCTCGAGAAGATGAGGAGGAGTGGTGCCGGTGATCTGGGCAACCAAAGGAAGGCGTGTAGTTATAAGAATCTTGCTTCCTCTAGCACCTCCCACCAATAAAGTTCTCAAGCTCATCCACTTTTCTCGTTCTTCATTCCACAAATCATCTAGAACTAAGAGATATTTCTTTCCATCAATTTCCGCCTTCAGTTTACTTTGCAATTGATCCATTGCAAGCTCGCGGGGTGCTTCATTCTTTGCACAAGCTATCATATTTTTCACTATTTTTTTCACGTCAAAATCATCAGAGACACAAACCCACATTTTCAAGTCAAAATGTTTAGCAACCATCTCATCATTATACACAAATTGAGCAAGAGCCGTCTTTCCAAGCCCACCAATGCCAACAATTGGAAGGATGGAGATGTGCTCTTTAGTGTTTGAATTTAGTAAAAAATTCATAACCGTCTTCTTATCTTCATCTCTCCCTTTAATATCTCCTTCGCATATAAATGAATGTGTCTCTTCTCTCTTCCTCAGTTCTCTCTGGGGACGCTCATCCAAGTGGAATCCCCTATGAGCCTTAACGGTCTCAATTCTCTCCCTCACTTCTCTTACTTTGTTACTGAAATTCATTTTAAAAGCAAACTGGTTGGAGCTTGATAAAAATGTCCGTACCTTGGGGCCCCTCAGCTCTTGTCGCATGGCTTCTATATTGAGTTCTTCAAGTACGTCTTGGGCTTCATAAAAAGCATCTTTCACCTTGTCAAGCCAATCTTGGATTTGGCGACTTTGGTAGTACCGCTCTTCTGCATCGTCCAATACTGCCTGAAGCGTGGAGACCGTGTCTATGAGTTTCACGAGTTCACGCTCGACACCCAAGAACTGGCTGGCCTTTTCTAGTGCTCGAGGAACCAAGTGAGCGGTGATCGCTTCAGCGATCGCTAAGGCGATGCTCCCGATGAAGGCTTCTGCCATTTTCTCTCGCTCTTGTTCTCTCTCTCTCTCTCTCTCTCTCTCTCTCTCTCTCTCTCTCTCTTTGTGGATCAGTAGGTAACTAATTCAGTCGTTCCAAGGCTAGATATAGTAGAAGTTCATGTTGACGCAAAGTCTAAATCGCCAATGCATATTGGACCCACCGAGGTCGGGTGCAAACGCTATGAGAACACGGGTGTTGGAGGGACAGAGATTTTCATTTAGCATTTTTGGTTCTATCCTCCACTTTCCGAGGCCGAGCAGCCAAAGGAGAAGAGGACCAAAGTTGTGAAAGCAAGTTTCAGCAGCCAAAGGAGAAGAGGGCCAAAGTTGTGAAAGCAAGTTGCAGCAGCCAAAGGAGAAGAGGATCAAAGTTGTGAAAGCAAGTTGCAGCAGCCAAAGGAGAAGAGGACCAAAGTTGTGAAAGCAAGTTGCATCCCCAAGGACAGAGACTTCTTGTTTTTTCGCCCAGGGCTTGGCTCTGAATTTCTTATTTATAATGATGGAGGCCATTCTTTAATTTCTTGGGATGGATTTGAGGTATGACGAAGTTGGTGACAAAACTCACTTAAAAAGATCGAGGGAAAAAGTTTAAGCTCTCTTTGATTCGGACATGACGAGATGTGAACTGCGATTTCTTAGCGACTAATATATATGTATGTGGTGATTCATGTGTAATACATATTAGAACATATTCTTTCCGTCAAAGTAGTTGATTCTATATGTAAAGGTAGCATAATATATTTATTAAACATTCCATTAACAGGACTATATATCTCAATTCAAAACTCTCTTTCATATCATCACTTGGCATTATTGCTATTGTCTTACTAAAACACTGCAGTTTGGTTAAGGAAGTTCACTCTCCTTGCCGATCTCTCAAAATCATTTGCTACCCACGAGTAAATTATTTCTACATTGTTTCTTTCTTACTTTACTTTTTCATATTCTATAAATAAATAAAATTTCCTTTTAGATCTCTCTTCCGCTACTAGGCAATGCCAAAACTTGCAAGTTTCATGCATGTTACTCCTTTTTCACAAATTTCAAAAGCATTTCTAGTGTATCAAATTAGGGTTTTTGGCTGTAAAAAAATTAATTTGTGATAAATTAGATACAAGTATATCAGTTTGGGTGTATTCTTATGTGAAATTAACCCTAATTTTTAACATTCTATTGCGGACACTGTAACTCTTAGTTCAAAATCTCCTTCATCTTGTCGTGTGGCACTATTGCAATTGCTTTACCCAAAGAGTACAGTTTGATTAGGGCTGTTTACTCTCCTTGCTGATCTTCTAAAATAATTTGCCTCCCATTATAAATGCTTCTAGATTCTTATTTTCTTTCAATTTTTTCTACTCTATAAACAAATGAAAAATTATCTTCAAGATCTTTGCTGCCCATACCAGGCAATACCAAAAATTGCACATTTATGCAGCTTAAAATCCGAAATTTAGGCATTTGATCCACTTCGCTCCTTTTTCATAGATTTCAAAGAAATTTCCACGTAGGGACATAATGACACACCACGGCCATTTTTTCTGGCAAATATAATTTGAAAGATATTTGTATTATTTCAATTTTATGTTGCGATCATATATCCATTAGCTTTGTTATATCCGTCGGTTTAAATTTGTTACCTTCCTTTATCAATTACTATAAGACAAGTTATGTCTCTTATCTGCTTAAGTCTCCGGCTCTTATACCCAAGTAAAATCTTCGCTGAATTTCCTTGAAGACAATGTTGTTATCTAGTAGTAGTTGCAAGACCCTGACTACAATTCCCAGTTGGGCACTAGCGACTAGTCAGGGATGGGCACCGTGGCCCCACATCGTGACTGTCACGTGACTGGCGTAGCCAAAAAGCAACCTAACTTGGCTGAGGTCTCCTGTTGACATCAAGTTGCTCTTTTCTTTTTCGTCTTTTATTCATTACCCTTTTGGGTTTTGCGCCACTTCTGTCTCCTTCCTCCTTCTAGTTGACACCAGGCGTTAGACATTAAAAGCCAAATATTAATATGTCAATCATCACTCATCAATTATCCCGTGTGTGGGCACAAGAAAAATTGAGGCACCCACATCTTAAATTAATGCTCCATTTATTATATAAAAAGTGAATGATTGGAAAATTATGTTTTAATAAACAATCGATTATATCACTTGAAATTTCAATTATCGTCAACAACATATATGTCAATACATTTTCATATGTATTAGAACTATTTTTGTTCTTTCATTTTTATAAGTGATATAGGTGATCATTTTTATCCCGAGCTTTTTCTATGACATAAAAAACTCCACCTTATCTCCATTAAAACAACATCTATTTCACTAAAATCACATTGGTGCCTTGTCAATATCATTTTCCCTTCATCGTCCATGCAGGAAGATTTTTCAACGATGTTCTTTGAAGGATCTAATGACCGGTAAACTTATCGTATGGGTACAAATTTAAGATTTTTATTGTTACAAAAAATATTCATAATAAATATGCCACGATATGCATAATTGATGGTAAAATATGATTTAGTTTTATTCTACTTTATTGTAAAGTCATTTATGTAATTAATTTAAGAGATGTAAAAGAATGGAGTTTTGTGCTAATGTCACTAACCATTTAACCGCATTCCACCCAACTTTCCTATCATTGATAGGGTTTATATGTATAGAGTTTTGGTTTCACAAATAACAAACGATAAGTAGTAAAACAAAAAAGATAATAATGATGACCAGAGTTTACTAAATATTCTTATGACGTGTTTGGTTTTGCTTTTTAAAATGCATAGATAAAATTTTATTTAAACATTCTAACATTTTGAAAAAAAATGCATAAATTGATGGTTGTGGAAATTTGATAGGTTTGAAGCCAAAAAAAAAAAACTTGTAAAAACTTGTTTAAGACAAGATTATATATACCGACTCTGCCCTTGGATATTTTGCGGATGTCAGCAAGATTGCAAATCTTGAAATTGGAATTCCCTGCATGTGGTATGATTTCCCTTCATCATTTTTTTTTATCTTACTTCTCCATTTTTTTTTCCAAACGCATGCATTAAGAGAGATAAGATAATGTGTTGGTGATTGTTGTTGGTACGTGGAGACTCTTGGTTGGATAATGTCATTACAGACAGGTAGGACGAGTGCGTTGAAGTTGGGCCCCACGGCTTTCCATTGAGGAGAAAGTATTGGGTGAGACCATCTTACCATGTCATCGGTGAGACAGTATACCTCCCTAAATTTTTATGTAATTGCATCACTTAGATAAAATATTTAGATACTTCCTTCGTAATATCATACCTCTCAAAAAGATAAGGATGAGTGAGGTGGAGCTGGGCCCCACGGATATTCGTTGAAGCTTCGTGTTGGGGTCCATGCGTTTGAAGGTGTACCGTCATCCGCAGCACAAGGTTGACCAAGGAAAGAGACGAAGCGCAATAATGGCCAAATGCTGGACATGGCCAAAGAGCAACTAAACTCTACCATGGTTAACTTTTAACCATGGCTTTGCTTCTTGTTATATTTATTTTTTTAGGTTCCGCGCAATCTTCTTCCTCTCCCTCTCCCTCTACGTGTCTTGGAGATGGAGAGACCACGCGCTTCATTGACTTCTCGGCTGTCATCATTAATGGCCAAATGCCAATCACCTCCTTCGTTGCATAAACCTTAAAAGATAATTTAAGTGCATGATAACAATAAAATATAAAAAAAATTTATTTCTTGTTTTTGAACACTGTAAAAATAAAAAAATTTCTTTTTTTTCTCTCTTACCCTTGCAACCTCCGGTCGCCGGTGGCCGCTTGCCGCCGCCGTTGGCGATCCTCGCGAGGGTCGACGGTCAAGCAACGGCGAGTCGAGCGGCAATCGATCGTCCATGAACAAGAAAAAAAATGAAAAAAATAAAAAAAAAATTCAATCCTATCAAACGCAGTTATTTTGTTTTTCTATTTCAAGAATAATTTTACCAAAGGCTTTATTTTATTTAAAAATTATTCCAAGGAGTATAAATAAAAATTATTTCTTGAAATAGAAACATTGCCAAACGCGCTAGCAGCCAGCGGAAAACAGACGATGACAGGGTGGGTTGCTCTAGTTTTGTTCACGTGCATGGTGTCTCGATTTTGTCTCTAACTCGCCTAATTTTCAGCACACGTATCGAGCAATCAATACGAAACAACAGCAAAGCATTGTGCTAGAGGAATATTTTATTTGTCTAAAAATAGTCCAGATTCGTTCTAATAAATTATACAATCATATGGTCAAAGACCAATGAACTGGATGTTAGGTCTCACAAAAAAAAAATCGTTTGGGATTGTGCGGCGAAAATACAAACTCGAGAATCAAACTGCCCTGAAAACCATGGGCATCCATTCTTATTAAGAATAAGTAAATTTGATTTGGTATAGTCTCTTCTGAAGTTTCGTTAGAAAAAGTTAATGTAAATGATGTGAATGCTCAATAGCAATCTGAATCTTTTTCAATTAATGTCTCTAGTTGATTTCGAATCTTTTACAAGTCAATTAAGCCTCTTGGGGTGGCCATATAAGGAAAATCATCAACACCGTGCGGGTTTTATAAATCATATAAGTATAGTCTACTACATGCTTGGAAGTATGCAGATCAAATCTAGTGGGATGTGTGTTTACTTATCAGTGAAAATTTTGAACTGCTAGTCTCGTCACCTTCACATAAGATCGCAAGATCACAACAAAGGTCTAATAAATCAACTTGATTCGGGTAACAATTAGCCCCAGCGTAAGGATTGGGCCAAGCTTGAGATTTTCCATTGATCACCTCTATTCCATAGCTTACCCTATAGCTACTGAAACTCCTCCGGCATATCTAATTAGGATTGATGAGATGGGATTATGATAAAGCTTTAGTCTCTTTGGAGGTAAAGAAAAATGAAAAATAATTTTCCAAGTAACCTATTTCAGCTAGTTCAATATAAAAGAACCCTGGGACTCGAGTATTTCGCATTATTGTTTTAATAGGAGCTACTTATTATACCAAAAGAAAGGAAACTCTTATGTTTGTTATTCATCTTCCTCGTGTTTCTTTGTCAAATTCGTGCTTTATCTACAGGTCATGAGCAATCGCATAAGATTCTTCTCCCTTTACATCTTGTTTATCACTAGAAGATTAAACTTGCCTTAATTATGATACAAAAACTCTCTCAAGATAATATGAGACGTGCTTCGGTATGATTATTGGCACCTACATCCACATGGAGAGCCGACCACAAATAATCCACTATAATAAAAAAAAACTTAAATTTTATGATTGCTCACACACTCAAGTTTTTCTAGCACTTAGATTAAACCCAAACCTATAATATCTAAATGTAAAACCTACAACACAAAATCACCACGTGTTCAAGTCCTAAAAGCAAAAACTTTTCGTATGGCATGAACAAAGAACGGTGTCCATCCTTTTTATTCTTTGTACGCTCTTCTTCGAGTACTCATCCAATAGAATATCCACTTCTTTTATATATAGGTAAAAATTGGATCCTAAATAGGAAACATATTTTTAGGAAATTTTCTTCGACTAGGATACCATGCAAATAGGAAACCTATTCAAAATAGAAAGTCTACTTGAATTAGATAATTTTCCTTTATTGACTCAAATTCAAGATATAATTTTAACAATTTACTACCTTGGCTCGATGTTTGAAGCCAAGTCATAGTACTCGAGAAAGTTTTATATGTTTCCAAGTCAAAATTATGTAAAACTGTGTTCGAGACAAGATTAGAATAAACAAATTGTAAAAAGACTATCAAGACATATCTTCAGGTAATTTGTTGACTTTTATGCAAGCGCACGGTTTGGAATCCGCCGATGGTGATAGACCATAACATTGTCCTCTGGTTTGATGTGTCTTCTTTTTTCCTTTTTCCATTTATCTTATTATTCCTTTTGCCGAAAAAAGCGACCAGGAAACAAAAAAATTTCTCCACCCACTAACGTCACCGTGGTTTCACGAATCGATCTTATTGAAGAAAGTTTATCCGTTAGCCGACAAATGAGAATCACCCTTCACTTACAAATGCTACACTACGTCCAGCACAATCAACTCATGCCAAGCAACCTCTTTTAATATTTAAATACTATATTGGACTTAATCTTAATACTAAGTGTGCAAATATATAATAGAAAGGTAAATGAAGCGCCGGCAAAATTTTAACTCGTGTGCTCATACTCTAAAACCATACAAAAGTTTATGTGATCAATGTCTATTGTTTTAATAATTCGAATTAGTAAAAGAATGCATGATTTAATACTTAAGTACTCTGTCATAAGGAAATGCCCCAATGGTTGCACAATCTCAGTTATTTAGTGGACAATATCAGCTTGTGCTGCATGATAGAATCTATCTCAGCAATTTGGACATGGGTCTTTCGTCCATATGAAGACATGGGTTTAAATTTGGACATGGACCTGTCGGGGACACACTGCTGTAAGCTCCACAAGCCGCCTATCTAGCAAGCAACTCACCTTCTATTCTCGATCATATCAAGGAAGTAAGATAATTTTACTCCTACATTTGTTCCACGCAAACACTGAACTTTCAAAAGTATACAAGGTGGCGATCATTTGAAATTAGGTCCAAATTTATAAGTAATATAACGAGTTCTCGCTTGTTCAACATGGGACTAAAGATTACACAAAATATCTGGCAAGGTGCTTGACTTAATGACGAGGAACTGTTGGATCTCATAAGTGTCCCTTCCACGATAGTTGCATGTTTAACATTTCAATGGATGCCAATTTACTAATGTCATCTCATTTCTTTCTAACTCTACCTTGCTCTACTAGGATTCCATGAGGAATTATGTGACACGTAGTATTTATGTGACTACTAATTCTTCATGTAATCAATAATTTTCTACAAGAAATTCGACTTTTAATCCATGACTAATCAGCAACTTGTTTACCTTCATAATGTTTCATAGAAAAAGTAACTCTCCTATGCTGATGATTCTTATCATTAAACACTAAAAAAAAACTGACAAGTTTGAACATATTTGATTATATCTACATTACAATAAAAAGTTTTAATATAGAAGACGAATAATTTAATATGAGGTTAGTAACTCATTCATAGGATTCTGCGACCGTTTTATTAAAAAAGATGCTAGGTGCCGACAAGCAATAATTAAGCCTCCCACGTCGTCTAGTAAGCAACGATTTAAAGTTTCCTTTTTTTCTCGGCAGATGCAAATAAAAATTTCCTCCAAGAGAGAGAGCTAAACAACAAGGAAGCCCAGCTTTTTTCTTATGACGCCCATTTTATAGTTTCATCATATGCTTTCCTTAGAGAACAGCGCACGATCACATGCTTCGCATAGAAAAACATGCGCATTCACATGCTTTCCTTTGGAATGATGCACGTTTCACATGTCTTTCTCAGAAAACGATGAATATTCACATGCATGCCCGAATTGATTAGTAGTAAACATGGGGATATTAAAATTAATGGCACTTGGACCTTGAGAAGAGAGAAAATTATCATAGATATCTGGGCAATTTAGCATCTAACATCACATGGAAAAAAAAAAGAGAACTTTATGTCCATGAATCTCTGCTTCTGCCAAAAATTAAATTGAAAAGAAAATGATTATTTAGTACTATTGTGAAAAAAACGAAAAATAATTTGCCGAGTATCTTATGTCGGCTAGTTCAATATAGAAGAACCCTAGGACTCAAGTATTTCGCATTATCGTTTTAACAAGAGCTACTTATTTTACCAAAAGAAAGCAAACTCTTATGTTTACTATTCATCTTCCTCGCGGTTCTTAATTGATTACATGCTTTATCTACAGGTTATGAGCAATCTCATAAGATTCTTTTCCCTTTACATCTTGTTTATCACTAGAAGATAAAATTTGATCACGGCACAATACCTTAATCATGGTACAAAAACTCTCTTAAGATAATACAAGTGCACAATAATAACGGAAAAATAGGAAACAACTAGATGACAAACACTGATTGCCGATCCACCCTTCGTCAATCTGAAACTGTTTCATCACATGCTTTTCTCGGAAAACAATGCACTTTGCATGCATGCCCAAATTGTTTAGTAACATCGAGCATTCAAACTCATGGATTGTGATCTTGAGAATATATTATATTATTATAGTTGTCGGACTACTCAGCTTCACATTGAAAAGAAGTTTAAGTTCATGAATCTCTGTTTTTGCCCGAAATAAAGAAAGAAAATAAAAGAAAATGATCAAAAAGTGTAACTGTGGAAATAAATAAGTCCCTCTTTGTTTCTAGTGATGCCCATTTTCATAGTTTCATCACATCCTTCTCTAGAAAACGATGCACGTTCACACACATGCCCAAATTGTTAATTCTTTACATCGAGTGTTATACTTAATGGGATTTGAATCTTGAGAAGATAGAAAAAATTTATACCTATCTGGGCGACTTCAATTTTGAACTTCACAAGGCAAAAAAAATTTATGTTCGTGAGTTTCTGCCCTTGCCGGACGTAAAGAAAAATGAAAATGAAGACGACTATGAAGTATCGCTGTAAATGAAGTAGTATGAAACCTTCTTTGTGCAAACGAAAAGAAAGTTCACATTGGTAGTGGTTTCCTACTGTGGCAGGCCTATAGAACAAATCCTTCAATTAGAAGAAGAGGAGGGATGCCACATAAGCTTTTATGGGACCCTATCAACTATTTTAAAAGTATAAATTTTTACATAAATACGTGGTTTCATAGTTAAATATTCTAATAATCTTTCTCACACATAGGAGACTAAAGCATGGACATGCGTAATATGGAAAGAGAAAAAGGTTGGAAAGATTTGAACTCAAAACCACTTATTCCAATGCTATGTGTATGACTATTGTTAACTTTTTTAAAAACTTAAGAGATTAAAAGTTAGGAGGCCACATGTATTTAAATAGTACATAAGTTTGTCAACCAATGTGAGATATTTCAACACCCTAAGTGTAAGCTGGATTAGGAGTGATATGTGAAATTTGATTGATGAGGGTGGATGCACACACACAAAGGGATAGGCTCAAATATCGATTAGATCTTCAATAGAGAGAAAGAAAGAGAACTCTTCAATAACTTGATTTGTTGTGTGTTAGAGCCACGGGTCTGTATGCAAGAACATTATGTACATAAAAGGAAGTAATCTAACTAACAAGGAAACAAGCTATCCTGGGAAAATAAAGAAATAATATATATGATCCCGAACAATATTGTGTAATAAGAAATTCTCTAATATCCCTATATATGCTTCAACGCTCCCCCTTGAGCTGGTGCATATAGCTTGCATATGATAGGTCCAACTTGTTAGATTATTGGGCTTATATGAAATAATTATGTGTTGCGGACTGTCATATGGATTTATGCCCGTGAAAGTGATCTAATAAGATATTTGGGCATTAATGTATCTAATAGGGTGTGGCCTTTAATGTGTAGGGACGTAAGGGTAATTTCTATTTTAATGATGGGCTAAATTAGAAATAAAGAAACAGATAACTATCTAGTTATCTATATAAGCGGTTATGGTCCCCAGATCACGCGTCTCACAGAACACAACGTTTGCTTTCTCTGGTATCCCATCACTAGTGAAAGAGAGATCCCTGAGAAGTAAAAGGATTCTCACAAGGGAGAACGCGTAGATCTGGAAGACTAAAGCCACGTCTTCACAAGTCAATTAAAGCTATGGATTCAGGTACGCTTCCGCTAATCAGTTTATAATTCTTAATGGTTCAGCATGCGTAATCCGATTGGATTGTGGTTTATGACTCAATTAGGATTTATTATATTCTTACAAGTGGTATCAGAGCCCTCATGTTGGATCATTAGGAATTTGATGATTATTTTATGAATTTTTCTTGGGTATTTTTAGCTGTTTTGTAAATTAGGTCAAATTTTAGGCATGGAGTAAAACTCCGATTTTGGCCAAATTCCGGTGACCCACGATCTGATTTTGCACCCACACGAATACACCGCCATGGGTAACAATAGCCCTAAGTTAATTCGGCGATTGGGTTTTTCGTTGGAGGCTAATTGAGCGGTGGAAGTCGTGGGTGTTAAAGTTTGTATTTTTTCTGTGTTTTGCTTAATTTAGGGCCAATTTCTTGGCCGTTTTTGTTGATTCAAGGACCTGTGTGGTCGAAATTATGTGCTTATTAAAACCCATAAATATTTTTGGTCAAAAGTGGGCTGTCCGTGTTCGATCGGGCGGAGAAGGTGCGGCGGTAATGGAGAAAAAAAACCAGAAAATTAGGGTTTTTTCGAAGGGTTGCGCGAGAGGAAGAAGGCGCATGGAGCCCACGATCGCGCGTGGGATCCACGCGCCTCAAGGAAGAGACAGGCGCGTGCACTGCACGCGCCTGAAGGCAATGCATGGCGCGTGCACTGCACGCGTCAGGTAGGGGACCCGAGGGGCGAGCGTTGCACGCTCCCGCGGGTGAGGGGGCTCGGGCGCGTGCATGGCACGCACCCGAGAGGCTTTTAACATATATTTCTTTTAAAAAAAGGAATAAAAAATAATATTTTAAAAAAAAGGAAAAGGGAAAATTTTGAAAATTTTACAGATTCTCCCTCTTACAGAGATGCCCTTGTCATTATGATAAATTTACAATTTTTGCCCTCAATTAAGTTAATTGTCACTTTTGCCCAATTAAGTTCAAATTTTGGTATGTATATGTGTATGTATTTTGAGATGAATTGATTGAAACAGAATGTCGCCAAAGTGACCTCTTTTGTGGAAATTTAGTTTGTCTTAGAATATAAAAGGTTGCGTGTGTATTATTTCTGTGGATATTGATCGGCCCAAAGGAAGATTGATGTTTAATAGAGTTTTACATACAACTGTGGTAATAAACATGTGATGATTATTCGGTGTTTTGCATGTGAGCAGTGAATTGGCCCAAAGGAAGGTTTGTTGTTTGACATGTTATTATTGTCAGTGTTTGATTACTGCACCAAGATACCAATTACAAGTTAATATTGTTGTCAAAAGATAAAATATTAATGGAGTACCCGGTATCTTGAGATGGGATTTACCTTAATTTGAATTCAGTTTTTTTTTTGTCAAGAAACTTATGTGATGAGCATGTTTTTTTTTTTGTTTAATTGTTGTTTTCTGGATTCAGCTACCGCTCCTGCTAATATTACTGCCAACATCAATTCCATTCCTATGCTCAATGGCACCAACTTCAAGTCGTGGCAAGAGAACCTGCTGATAGTTCTCGGAGTCATGGATCTCGACCTTGCGTTACGGATTGATTCTCCTCCACTACTTACTGATGAGAGTACCTCTGATGAAACGAGGGATAAGGAAAAGTGGGAGAGATCGAATCGCATGTGTATGATGATCATGAAAAAGGCCATTCCAGAAGCATTCAGGGGCACAATGTCTGAAAAAATCACTACAGCTAAGGAGTTCCTTGCAGACATTGAGAAAAGATTTGTCAAGAACGAAAAGGCTGAAATTGGTACGATTCTGACAAGTCTGATTTCAATGCGCTATAAGGGGAAAGGCAATATCAGGGAGTACATCATGGAGATGTCTCATCTTGCTTCTAAATTGAAAGTACTTAAGTTAGACCTCTCTGAGGACTTGCTGGTGCATTTGGTTTTAATATCTCTTCCAACACAGTTTAATCAATTTAAGGTGAGCTATAACTGTCAGAAAGAGACTTGGTCTCTGAATGAGCTCATATCACACTGTGTTCAAGAAGAGGAAAGGCTAAAGCAAGATAAGACAGAATTTGCTCACCTGGCCTCAACCTCTAAGGATAAGGGACACAAAAGAAAGAAGGATAAGGAAGCTGCAAACAAAGCACCTCAGAAGAAACATCAAAAGAAGACGGATAATCCGGAAGGTACTGGTTGTTTCTTCTGCGGAGCTGAAGGACATAGGAAGAAGCAATGTACTAACTATCACGCATGGCGTGCTAAGAAAGGTATGCTTCTTAATTTGGTTTGTTCTGAGGTTAATTTAACTTCGGTACCTAGACACACATGGTGGATAGATTCTGGTGCAACTAGTCACATCAGTATGTCTATGCAGGATTGCCTGAATTGCCGAAAGCCAAATGATGGTGAAAGATACATTTATGTGGGCGATAGCAAGATAGTCAAAGTTGAAGCAATAGGGAAATTTAGATTATTATTAAAGACCGGATTATATTTGGATCTTGATGAGACTTTTATTGTACCGTCTTTTAGACGGAATTTGGTTTCTATTTCTGCTTTGGACAAATTAGGTTATTCTTGTTCATTTGCGAATGGAAAATTCAGTTTGTCTTATGATTCAAAATTGGTTGGTTCTGGTTCTTTATCAAATTATGATAATCTTTATTTATTGGATACAATCGCTTCATATAATGAATCCTTGCATTTAAGTACTCGAGGTGTAAAGAGAAAATTAACTGATGAGAATTCAGCTACGTCATGGCACAAGAGATTAGGTCATATCTCCAAACGGAGGATAGAGAGACTCGTGTCCGACGGAATTCTTGATTCCTTAGATTACATAGATTTCGATAACTGTGTTAATTGCATTAAAGGCAAACAAACCAATAAAAGGAGATTTGAAGCCAACAGGTCTTTAGACGTCTTGGAACTGATACATACGGATATTTGTGGGCCGTTTCCTACAGTTGCTTGGAATGGTCAACGATATTTCATAACGTTCATAGATGATTTTTCAAGATATGGCTACATATATCTCATTAAAGAAAAAGCAGAGTCACTGGATGTGTTTAGATCTTATAAAGCTGAAGTTGAAAATCAACTCGGCAAAAGAATTAAAAGCGTCAGATCTGACCGTGGTGGTGAATACTATGGTAGATATGACGGTTCAGGTGAACAACGTCCAGGACCGTTTGCTAAATTCCTAGATGAATGCGGTATCGTCCCACAGTACACTATGCCGGGTTTGCCTACTATGAATGGTGTTGCTGAAAGACGAAACAGAACGCTTAAAGATATGGTTAGGAGTATGATTTGTCATTCTTCCTTCCCAGAATCACTCTAGGGAGAGGCTCTTAAGACTGCAGCATATATCCTTAACAGAGTTCCAACTAAAGCTACCACCAAAACCCCTTATGAACTTTGGACAGGTAAAAAGCCTAGTCTAAAACACTTACACATTTGGGGATGTCCAGCTGAGGTAAGGCCATATAAGCCTAATGAAAAGAAATTGGACTCAAGAACGGTGAGTAGTTATTTTATTGGATATTCTGAAAGATCAAGGGGGTACAAATTTTATGATCCCACAGCTAAGTCGATTTTTGAGTCGGGAATTGCCCGGTTCTTTGAGGATGCCGAGTTTGCGAGGGGAGATATAATTAAGGATTTTGGTTTTGAAGAGGAATATGTTAATATTCCCACAGCTTCTATCAACATTGATCCTATTAGTGACATTGGCATTGATCAAGACCTCATTCCTGATCTTGCACATGACACAACAGTTTTGGACAATGTGACAGAACCTTCCCCTCAAGAAACTACTTCAGAAGAACAAACTCTACCACCTCAAGAACCTATGCCATTAAGGAGGTCCACTAGAGAAAGGAGAAGTGCGGTGCCGAATGATTACATCATATTTCTCCAAGAACATGAGGATCCTGAGGTCGACACTGAGATGATGGAAGACGATCCAATCAACTTCTGTCAAGCAATCAAAAGTTCGAACGCTCAAAAGTAGATTGATGCCATGAATGAGGAGATGAAGTCCATGAAGGACAATGATGTATGGGACCTTGTCCCATTGCCAGAAGGAAAGAAGCCCATAGGTTGCAAATGGATATTTAAGACCAAAAGGGATTCAAAAGGCGATGTGGAAAGGTACAAAGCTTGTCTTGTTGCAAAAGGCTTTACACAGAAAGAAGGCATCGACTATAAAGAGACTTTCTCTCCAGTTTCTTCGAAAGACTCTTTCAGAATTATAATGGCACTGGTGGCACAGTTTGATCTTGAGTTACATCAGATGGATGTAAAGACAGCGTTTCTCAATGGTAACATTGATGAGACAATCTATATGGTGCAGCCAGAAAATTTTGTGTCGGGAGATCCAAAAAAGATGGTCTGCAAACTCAAGAAATCCATCTATGGGCTCAAGCAAGCATCTCGACAATGGTATTACAAATTTCATCAAGTTATTATCTCGTTTGGTTTTGAGGTAAATCTAGTTGATGATTGTATATATCACAAGTTCTGTGGGAGCAAGTATATCTTTCTGGTATTATATGTTGATGATATTTTGCTTGCCAGCAACGATATAGGGATTTTGCACGAAACCAAGAGTTTTTTGTTTAAGAATTTTGAGATGAAGGATCTTGGTGACGCTTCTTTTGTATTAGGCATACAGATACACCGAGATCGCTCTTGGGGTATTCTTGGATTGTCACAAAAGAGCTATATCGAAAAGGTTCTTAAAAGGTATGGCATGCAAGATTGCAAACCAGGTGATACCCCTATATCTAAAGGAGACAAATTTAGTCTCAAACAGTGCCCGAAGAGTGAATTTGAGAAAAGGCATATGCAGAAGATTCCTTATGCATCAGCAGTAGGAAGTCTAATGTATGCTCAGGTTTGTACACGTCCAGATATTGCGTACATTACTGGAATGTTGGGCAGATATTTGAGTAATCCAGGAGAAGACCATTGGAAAGCAGCTAAACGGGTCTTGCGGTACTTACAGAGAACAAAAGATTACATGCTCACATATCGGAGGTCAGATCAGCTTGAGATCATTGGGTATACTGACTCTGATTGGGCCGGATGCCTAGATAGTTTGAAATCTACGCCGGGCTATATTTATTTGCTAGTTGGTGGTGCCATCTCATGGAAGAGTGCTAAACAGTCACTTACAACCAATTCTACTATGGAAGCAGAATATATAGCATGTCATGAGGCATCCAATCAAGCAATGTGGCTGCGAAATTTTGTCACAGGGCTGCGTATAGTAGATGGTATTGAAAGACCACTCAAGTTATATTGTGACAATAAATCAGCAGTTCAATTTTCCAATAACAACAAGAGCTCGTCTAAGACTAAGCATATAGACATCAAGTTCTTAGTTGTTAAAGAAAGAGTTCAAAATGGACAGTTATCTATAGAGCACATCGGTACAAACTCCATGGTTGCGGATCCGCTTACTAAGGGAATACCACCCAAGATGTTTCATGAGCATACTGCTCATATGGGTGTTATATCAGTTGAGGATATTCAGTTTTAGTGGGAGTTTGTACATTTAGATGTTTTTCTTTTGATATAGATATTTTTTGGTTATTTCAGTTTACGGATATTGTCAGGTTATTTTCTGCAGAAATAAAGTTTTGATTCATCCATATTTTGTTCTTATTAAAGTTTGATCTCACTAAGGTTTGAGGAGGACTAGTTGGAAATAGGCATGTTAAGATCACATTACATGAAATTTCCACACTACACATCCACATCATAATCTTGTCGTTTTTTGTATCAGTGTATGTGACCATTGATGGGTCGAGTCACGATAATTGTGACAAAGACCACTTTGATCCGATGTTGATATGATTATTGGACTGGATTGGTTTGGTTATAGATACATTACAGTAATGACAGACAGTTGAGCTCATACAGTTATTTTGGCAAAACATAATTATAAGGTATTACATATAGCCCAAGTGGGAGATTGTTAGATTATTGGGCTTATATAAAATAATTATGTGTTGCGGACTGTCATATGGATTTATGCCCGTGAAAGTGATCTAATAAGATATTTGGGCATTAATGTATCTAATAGGGTGTGGCCTTTAATGTGTAGGGACGTAAGGGTAATTTCTATTTTAATGATGGGCTAAATTAGAAATAAAGAAACAGATAACTATCTAGTTATCTATATAAGGCGGTTATGGTCCCCAGATCACGCGTCTCACAGAACACAACGTTTGCTTTCTCTGGTATCCCATCACTAGTGAAAGAGAGATCCCTGAGAAGTAAAAGGATTCTCACAAGGGAGAACGCGTAGATCTGGAAGACTAAAGCCACGTCTTCACAAGTGATTAAAGCTATGGATTCAGGTACGCTTCCGCTAATCAGTTTATAATTCTTAATGGTTCAGCATGCGTAATCCAATTGGGTTGTGATTTATGACTCAATTAGGATTTATTATATTCTTACACAACTTTCTTCCATAGTCTAGAATCAAAGCATTGTGCAAGCCAAATCTAACACTAGACAAATAATGTGGATACATCAAACAAGATTCAAGGCCATGACTATTTTGCAAGCCTGACCTTACATGACCAATCACATGTACTCCACATCATCACCGAATTTGATAAATGCTGAAAAAAATACATGACCAGAAAGTAGACATATCTTTGTCCTACAACTTGACAAAATCGTGTATTAACCACACTTGAATTGTGGCAAACTACCACATCACCTCATGGCACTCCGTTTGGGCTGTTGGGTGGAAAGAAACTCTCACAATAATAACGTCCACAGTAGGTGGTGTTGTGTGCTGACCAAATTGGGGAATTTTTCGAACTTGGGGTACTGTAGAACGGGGAATTAGCGGCAACAAGAAAAAGAAAGTTAGGTTTTAGGGTAGGTCTCTCTATCTTGATAATTTTGATACCTTGAAAGATTTTATGGAAATACTATCAACTGTTCAAAATGTTTAAACTTTTAAATTGAACTTTCTAACGAGATCTAATGAAGTATAGAATTCATTTCAATCTAAATGAAAAGTTGATAGCCCCATCCCTAGCAAAGCTCTAGTAGAGTTTTCAAAGAAAAAATTAAAGAGGATGAGGTTTAGTAGTAATGATAAGAAGCCTTGTCACCTTTGAAGAAGATCATACGATTAGAAGAGATCTTAAATAAATTAATCTGATCTGGGTCACAAAGTAGCCCAAATGTAAGGGTCGCGCCACACTCAAGACTGTATATTGATCCCCTTTACTTTGTAGCTTACCCCATCACTATTTAAATTCCTTAGGCCAAACGCATAGATCAACAATGATATCTAGTTAGGATTGATTTCCCACTATGAATACCCCATCAGTTCACTAATTAAGCAGACTTGTTTTAACTTCCGAATATCTAGACTTCAACAGTCCAATCAAACTTGGCAGATAATCACTAAAAAAACTGTCCAACAAGTGACTGGCCATTCCTTACCAGCCGCCTGGCATCCGAGTAGAATAACCTACTCCTCTCGCCCTTGTCTATTTCATGTGTTCTGTAATATAACTTCTGCGCAATGCTCACCTTTCTACAAGAATATCGGGAGCAAACCTCCTAAACAACAAGTATATGTGTTAAATTAAGATTTTAACTTATTGCTTGTGTCTCTATAGCAACAAAACCCAATGTTATGGTACAAAACCTTCTTTATAAGTATCCAACGTTATTTATTGTACAAAATGCTCCTAATGAGATGACGTATCCTTATAATAGACGGCCATGAAGTGAAAAGCCGGTCATTGAATAGGTATAATCAATTGAAGTCAATGATTAGATCACATCAATTATCAAACCTAACATTTTTCATGTTCAATTAGGGTAGAATGGACATTTTATATGTTCTGTATTTGAAATTATATATTAATTTACCTATCCCCCCCCTCATTAATGGCCAATCACCTCATTTGTTAGATAAACATACCATAGGCACTCTCCCTCAATTATTGTACAAAAATTCTCTTATTATAATACGTGAACAATAATTATATATAATTGATAATATTTAAATGACACCAAATCACAAAATCTCCCGACCATCAATGCTCAAAATTGTTGAATCACATATACTTTCCTTAGAAAATAACGTACGTTCACATGGTTACATTAGAAAACAGCGCCCACGTGCATGCCGAATTGTTTAATAGTAACATCGAGCATTTAAATTGACAAGATTTGAATCTTGAGAAGAAAGGATATAATTCTACTTGTCTGAGCAAGTTCAGCTTCTAGCTCGTAGCTCCACAAGACAATAACCTAATATAATGGGGTATTTTAAAAGCCCCCACTAGTCAATGTCCCCATATCCAAAGGCTTTATCAGCATCACATAGAGAAAGGACGTATCGCCATACTGTCTTAGAGAAAGAGCACTAAAAGAAAGGTGACATCTGGATTAAAGATACGCATCACATGGATAACAGGTGCAGCTTGGAGAACAACAGCAGCCGAGTCTATCATTACTAAGCAGCTTTCCAAATTATCGACCCAAACTTAGGAACATTAGGATTATACCGTATAAGACTATGCCATAGCAGCTTGGACCTCCTATTTCTGACTAATTCCCAAGCATCAGCTAATGGCATTAGAGCATGGCAAGATTGAATCACGTAACCTTGCTTAGCAGGGAGACCAATCCCAATTATCACCTTAATCAACGTCGAAAACTTTGAAGGCAACATCATACACAACTCTTGAAGAATAAAGTTAGAATGGCAACCGATGATGCACATTGTCGGGCTCCAAGCGACATGTTTGACATGAGGTTAAATATACTGCTCACAGTGAGAAGCTTTCACTAAATGTAAGCAGAGTCTATGTTTAACGGACCAAACACTTAGGGTTCTTTAACAGATGAATAAAGGAAGTTTGTGTCATTTAATAGGTAATGCTCCTCTCGGAATGCCACTTAATTGTAGCAAATCATGGCAACAAGCTCTACCATCCGTGACCAGAAACATTTCTGAGGATTAAGTTTCAACCAAAATTTGTGGAAATTGCTGAAGGTGATTTACATTTGAAGTTAAGAACCCTTGTTACCGTTCAAGAAGATCATAAGATCACAAATAAATCAGGTTAATTTGGGTAACAGATTAGGCCCAGGATAGGGGCCGGGCAAGCTCAGGCTGATGATTACCCATTGATCACCTTTGCTCCGCGGGTTACCACATAGCTAATGGGGTTCCTCTAGCCCAACCCGTGGAGCAGCAACAATTATCTAGTTAAAGTTGATAATGTTGAGACACGGTCTTTTTGGTGGTTAAAAAGGGAAGAGAGCTATAATGTGAAATGACCTATATAGTGTAATTCAATTTAAAGAAGAACCCTAGGACCAGAAATTTGCATGATTATAGAAAAAAGTATTGATAAAAATAAGCAGAAGCTCTTAACTGGGCTTATCTAGCTACTACACAACAATCACATCTTATTTATTACACTAGCAACATGCTCTTGCATTGCACGAGTTTGAGATTATATTTATTATATTATTCTAAATAATGTTGTATGTGTGAATTTTCACACATCAATTAAATTCTCCGCTAGAGCTTCTGTGGAGCTTTACTTAAAGTGGATCCACCATGTAAGTTTAACCTAGATTGAAAGAAAACATGAGACATAAAAATGTGAATTTCTGTCCTTTGATAGATGCCTTTAATTTGTTGGAATCTTCGTTCAAGAAAGTTATTGATGGAAATCTTCTCGAGAGCACGCTGGTTTGTTCTGTCTTCTCCATTTGCTCATATTATTAATAGAAACTTAGAGGTGAATATTGCAAAATTATCTTTCAAATTCATATATTTCAATTTCCTCTTTTATGGAAAGTTTCCGTTATATTCTTGCAAATAATTTAATATTAATCCTTTTCTTTTGATGGAGTTGATGGGTAGTTCATCATCTACTATACTACAATGACAATGTACCGTAAAAAGCATTGTTATATTTCAATTTCCTCTTTTTTGGAAAGTTTCCCTTATATTCTAGCAAATAATTTAATATCAATCCTTTTCTTTTGATAGAGTTGATGGGTAGTTCATAATCTACTATACTATAATGACAATGTACCGTAAAAAGCATTGTTGGATTTTTGCTGAAAACAGAAATTTTGAATTTGTATTTTCACAGAAATTCGCAATATCTTTTTCTCCAAAAAAATGCATATCTAATATATTTTCAGATAGGAGTATTCACATATTCCTTCCTTTTCTTATGAAATTTTTGTTGCCAATGGTTGCTTATTAATAAATTTTGCATGCATTGTTACTTGAAGTGAATGTTTTGTCCAATTTTGTAAATCATAAATTGGATGCGTCATGAAAATTTTAAAATATTTTACTGACTTTACGACATCTAATAAGTCATATAAACATTCATCTCACAATCATGAAGTATTGGTGGTCCCATCTATGAGCATCCCTATTTTTAGAAATTAAACTAAAAGGAGCATGAGATATATAGTCCTTAATAGTTATGATAAAATCATAATAAGATATCTCTTGAAATGCGATGTAGACTATACTTTGAACTTGTTACTGATGCAAAAATATCCTTTGGAATACTAATATTAGTTATACAAAAAATAAACTAATAAAATTGTCAGAAAATTGCCGAAATGCCAATTGATAATTAAAACTATATCTAGCGCGTTGACCAATATTATGGGATACGCTCAATGTTGGTTAGTCTTCTCTTGATCGCTTTGCAAAGTAAATGACCGTAGCCTTAATTTTCCTTCAACGAGACCATATGCATACTACTTTACATAAAAAAAAAAAAATAGAAAAGCAACACATTGATGAAGAATAACAACTTGAAACGTTATTTATCATCAGCAAACTTAGCTAAATTGATTAGATGCCAGGCAAATATTAATGAAAAAAATTTTTGTATTTGTTGATTTTTCTATTAATTTTTGTCATCTTATAATATCTATAAAACTTTTACTATATTGTCGATTGAAGATTTTTATTGAGAGTATTTCATTAGTACTTATCAGAACTCATATAATAATAAAAATCCTTCAAAAGCTCACTCATATGGATATCGTGTATATAGCAAAATTATTTTTTTCATCTATACAAATATGTAAATATGATTTGTAAATGTTATTTTTGTTGATTTTTAATATTATTTATCCACACCATTGACACGCATTTTTTTTCCAAATAATTCTCAAGTATCTTATCAACTAATATCTAAATCCAACGGTGGGTAGCCGTATTGGTTGAGAGATTCTCCATTATCGCCGAAGTCAAGAGTTCAAAACCCATAGTTGCTAGCGCCTTAAGTGGGGGACCATGGTGTTGGGGTCCTATTTTAGTCTCCCCCGATATATAGGGACCTAGCCCTTTGTTGTCGTTCAGGTACAAGGGGCACGTGGTGGATTCCTCGGTCATAAAAAAATCTTTTTTAAAAGCATTGCATGTTCTATTTTAGAGGGATTTTTGGCTTTTTTAAACTAGCATGTAAGATTACCAACCATATATGTTAACTTTCAAAGAAATTTGGACTAATTTAATGGGATATTAGTAAGCCCTAGTAACCACACTTGTGAATGGGAAGGAAGTTGATAACTTACTAACTTATTGGGTTATTTGATTAATTTGTTATAGAATTGGTTTTTTTACTAATCAAAATCATAAACGTTTAAAGACGTTGATAATTTTACTAATTTATTGAGGTGTTGGTAAATTCTCTATAGTTTTCAAATTTAACTAGCAACAATTTTAAAATTTTAAAAAGCTGCTAACTTACTAGTTATATGGAATGTTGATAATTCCTCATAGGTTGATACTTTGTGTAAATTTTAATGAAGTTGATAATTAACTAATTCATTGAGTTGTTAGTAGATATCTTATAGTGCTGGTCTTTTACTAGCAAGAATTGTAGACTTTTAACGAAGTTGTTGACTTGCTAATGTATTGGAATATTGATAAGTTTCTTGTAGAATTGGTATTTGACAAAATAAACTTGTAACGATCCCAAAAAAATTGATAAATTACTAACTTATTTGAATGTTGGTAAATTTATTATATTGTTGGTAATTTACTTATGATATCGGTAAAATATGAGAAATATTGATAAAGTATTAATTTAAACTGACAATGATTTAATTCCTAATAGTATGGCTGTTTACTAATGGGCTTCTGAAATTCAAGTTACCAGTCATTTTTCTTTTTACCAAAGTCGATAGAAATTTACCTGCAATTTCAAAGTTTTACTAACCACAGATAATTTGGCAACTTTTTCCTTGACTAATAAAATTCTCTGAGCAAGTCCAATCAAAGGCACCCATCCAATATTCAAGAATATTTCAATAGAAACACAAATCCAATTTTTTTATAATAAAAATTATCTGCTATGTACGGCATGGTCAAAATCATTGCTAATTGTTTGTTCTATTGTTGAACAAAACGTTTGAATTCTTGTGAGGAGAAGATGAAAAAATTAATCCATTTATAATTCTCTGTTAGTTGGGTTAATGGGTCGTTCAATTAGAAATGATAACAGAATGTATAAGTAGTTAAAAGTAGCTCTAAAACACATATGCATATAGTATAAACCGCGATGATTCAATAAAACTTCAAACTAAGTACAAAGATTCCCTGAGTAAGAACCATTGGATCATCACTTATTCAACGAATAGATATAATAACTAGAAATCCAAAGAAGGTTTTGTCCTTTGATCAAAAAAAGGGGGGGAATTTTTTGAAAAAGAAAAAAAAATCTTTCGATTTATAACGTTTTGGAAAAATTTTTGGAGTCCGGTCACGGGGTATGAATATTAAGTATGAATCATAGTTACTATTTTGTGATCGATTTCGTGCTCTAGATACTCAAATGAATATCCGACGAGGTAAAACCATCTATATCAAGATGACAGACCCATTTTCTGCCAAATCGCTGATTGTAATGTTTGTGCTGCACTTTCCATGTAAATGAGAACATTTCTTTGCCTAGAAAGGAAACAAGAACTGCCAAATTGTACGGACAAACTTGCACAACCCTGTGGATTCCGGCCCACTTACACCTCCCAGAGTCATCTTAATGAGGCATTCGGACGGATGAAACTAACCCGTGCATCTCATGTTTACATAAGCAGAAACCAAACTGTCAAACTGCCTTCTATCCAAAACAAAGTTGGCAACGCCGAGTTGAATGAGTTTAGCATATGAGGACACTGAAAATTTAAACGAATTGCGCTTAAATATCGAAGTAACTGACAATTCAAAGGTGGGAAGATGTCCATGACACTGAAGGGTAATCGTGAGCTCAAATGCCCAAAAGTCGAAACTACTTGCGAATGCAGGATGAAACCAATGCAAAGGGGACAAGGACTGAGCTTGGACACCTGATTTTCTCTCCCTCTGGGAAACTTTATTTACATGAGGATCTTCTCTCAATAACCTAAATCTGAAGGAAAAGGGGGTCGACAATCTCAGCTTGTCGATCCGCACTGATTTAATAAATGCATTTTAACCAGCAGCTCGACTTTTAGACCTTCAATGCTAGCTTCTGAGCAGCAAGAGCTTCAGCCTCAAGGGTGGGCTCCCATAAAATTGTAGTTTCAGCAAGTAATGAGGTCACAACATATGGGTCCATGTTTGAGGCAGGACGCCTGTCTTCCAAGTAACCTGTTTACCATTTTAAGCCATTACGGGATTGAGCAAGGAAGGCCAACTTGTTTTATAAGATATTCAAAAACAGTGGGATGTCCAACTGAGATGTCAAAGCCTTAACTTCGATAATGTTTTGTATATGTTGGATGATAAGGACTGATATGAAGATTTACATTTGTTTAAGAAGCAAAACCATGAAGTGCTTTATGATTGTTAAAAGTTATTTTTTAAAAATAAATTTGCATAATAGAATTGCTCAGACCAACAGATAGTACTTTTTATATAATATTTTCTTAGGATAGCGTTTCTTGAATCCTCTATGAAAGTTAAGCATCTAGGATTTAATATTCAGAGAGAGCATAAAAGGGAACTGGTATGGTAACTTTTATAGTACCTTTTCCTTGCTTCTCAGTGTCACGGCCCACACGGATTGAGCAACCACGATTAGCAACTCCCTGCATAACAGAATGCAAGTACTTCAGGCATCAGAACAAGATTGGAGTCCAATTTAACGGGTGATCTTCTAATCTGACTAGCAGCTGATACGATTCTTCTGAGCATTACCCAAGAGAATGTGTTGATGCTGGCTGTTTCATGCTTTCCAGTCAACCTTCTCTCATTTCCTTCCCCATAGGCGCTAATGTGATCCTTGTGGCGAAGTGAGAGATTCAGAATTGCCTTCTTTATCACTTCAAAGCCTCCCTCTTCTCTCATGCTTTTTGTACTGCAGAAAAGACGGTTAACACAATCTTAAGGTCCTTCAATGAACAAAATTACTTGATAAAGTCCATGCTATTTCTATGGTGTGAACCTGTAGTTAGTGTGGCATCCTGCACCATTCCAGTCACCCTGAGAAGGAAGAGAATATTGTTATCAACTTTGGAATAACACGTTGGATAAATGGTGATAGTGAAGTCAGCTACCTCTATCGGCTTTGGATCTAACGTGAGGACAACACCAGCTTGCTCAGTTATTCTCTGTTATATAAGCAACAATAACAATTAAGTATTAAATACTGTAGAACCTCTTTATGCACCTATTCTGTTTGCCCTTAATTTCCTTTATTTTTCTGAGCAAGTAATTGTAATTTTACCTCGAGAAGGTATCTTGAACACCATATATGATCTCCCGCTTCAATTCCCACACTCGGTCCCACTTGGTATTCCCACTGCAAAATAGAAGCCAGTGTCATGGCAACAGTCCTGTGCTTTTTTAATTTTCACCCATAAAAACAGGGAGGATGGAGGTGAGAAATTACCTGGCCCGGCATCACCTCTCCGTTGGTGCCACTGATGTTGATACCAGCATACAGGCAAGCTTTATAGTGAGCATCGGAAATGTCTCGGCCAAATGACTTATCAGCCCCAACACCGCAGTAGTAAGGCCCCTAAATGAACTTAAAATCTCATATCAGAATAAGGATTTTCTCATCAACTTAAAGCCTATTATCCAACTATGTATAGGAAATTTCACTGTGAAGAAACAAGTTCTCACCTGGGGACCCGGATATCCTCCAACGGGCCAACCCAGTGGCCATTGTACATTTGTCTGCATTAGGGTGTACTCTTGCTCAATCCCATACCTGATGTGAGTATTTAGCCAAAAGTTATAAGCTTGTCCATTTCAAAAATTCTCAATTCAGAACAGAAAACTCGTGTGTTTGGATCTCCTACCATGGGACTTCATTGATAACCTTTTGGTTACCGAAAATTTCAGCAGCCCTGGCACGTTTGTTCGTTGGAATTGGCTCACCAGCTGGTGTGTATGTGTCGCAAATAACCTGGAGGCAAACAACAATTACCCGCAAAGTGATTCATATGTCCTTGCTCGTTGATCAACCTATTCAGATGATCTAGATGGACGAACAAGTGTTGACAACGTATATTGGTATCATATATGATTACCAAGATATTGTTGCCGCCTCGGAAAGGATCCTTGAAAATTGCTTGAGGGCTGTTAACAAATCAAGAACTTGATGGAATGATGTGAAGGTAAATATAGTAAGACAGATTCGGGTTTGTGTCATCTTACTATAAGATCACTTCACTATCCTCCCCTGGAGCTTGACCAGTACTTGATCCATCATAGTTCCACTTTGGAAGTTCAGACGGGTGCTCAACAGGTCGAGGGATTGTCTGATTATTCAGGAACCAATAGATCAGTAGAACGTAATAACAAAAACGCAACATGTTCTATTGTCACCATTCATACCCTTGATTTGCTGCGCAGATCTATGCCAGATCCTCCAATCCTGCCTCATAGTTAGACTAATATCAAAATGTGAAACAAGATATGCTAAACCAGAAATCAAAAGAAAAAAGGTGTCCCTTGTTTGTCGCATAAAAAGTATGAGATACTTTATTCACATGGCAGGTTGAAGGAAAATGTGAACTTTAGAATACATAATAGTTCTAGTCATTCCATCTTTTTGTGCGCCGACTTAAAAGGTTTCGGGCATTTAAACATACCAAATGTATTCTGCAATTATCTTATCAGTGTAGGGCGTGACATCCAAGTTGAGAAGATTCTCGAGCCTGTTAATGGTATTGTTCTCAGACTTCAAAGCATACACCCTGAACTTAGAAAGGCTCTTGTTGTGCCCACTCTTCTTCTGTTTTAGCAAGAGAGAACTCCATGTTTTTGCTGTCATGGGACTGGCAGTCAGTGAGTTCTTTGTGATCCTCATCTGGCATTGTGTCGTCGGTGCCAAAATCTGTGCCATTGCTGCTAGTCTGAAGAATAAAGTAAGTGTGAATAACAGACATATCTACTGAAAACAAAAAACCTGGGTGCTTATCCTGTCGAAGATAGTTCAAAGGACGAGCTCTGTGTGTATGACTTCACCTTTCGGCATGCACAAGAGTTTAGTTTTGAAAAGATAAAAGAATGGACTGGGTACTTTAAAGAAAGGATCTCTTTTGCATGTGCCAGCGCCAGAAGACAGAAAACCGCTTTTGATACACTCAGAAAATTGAAAAAACTACATATTTGTTTTCTTTAAAAACAAGAATAGTTTCAGGTAGGAAAAACTTGCATTTTTCAAGCATAGATAGAGTCATATCAATTGCCCTAAGGACACTACCAAATTCTCTTTTAAGAGAAAACTTAAAAACGGTAGCATAACTATACTTCTTTTAGAACCGTTTCAAGGTTATTCTCAGGCCTCATTCCGAAAAGAGAGCTTTGGGTAAGTAATATACTGAGGACAGTTACATAGTTGAAGGAAGCAGACTGCAGAGTGCAACTGTTCAAGAGTTTAATGGAATCCCAACTTACAAGGGTCAACCAACAAACATGATTCTAACATTTCATTAGATATAATGAATGATCAACCCATGAATCTTGACATTGCACCTAATTATTTCCTCTTGTAACCAAAAGGCAATCACATTGAAGTACTTTCTTCTTTCACACGCTTGGCATAGTTGCAAATTACTCTTCCCAACTACTTTGGCGAGAACACAGCAATAATTAATGAACAATTGAAGTAAGAATAAAAAAAAAATTTGAGGCAAGAGTTGGTAATTGAGAAATTGATGCCAGATGAGGTCCACAACATACACCTTATGATTGCTAATGATTGATCTGGTTATCAAAATAAAAGAATATAATGACTACTGCTCCATTCATTCATTCTGCCTCACACAGAACTTCTTTTGCAGACATTGTCGTCACAAAAAGATGAAGTCCATGACAATTATCAACCAAACAAAATGTGGCAGGACAATGTTGCAGTGATCAAAATGGACGAGTCATGAATCAGATTCCTCGTTCAACCGAACCGTCAAAAGACCTCTTTTAATGCCAAAGATTACTCGATTGCTTAAGATGGTGCTCAAAATTGGCAAAGGATATACCTGAGAACCTCTGCAGAATGGCTGAACAGCAAACCAGGAGAGAGAGAGAGAGAGAGTGACAGAGAGGCAGCTGTAATTTGTTTTAGGCGCAACTTCTTGTATAGACTATAGAGCAATTTGAAGGGCGCACAAATGTTGTTGGCTTTTCCTTAGCAGATAGGGCTACGTTTTGAGTGGCGGAAAATAGTTGGTGGTGTCTCTTTGGAAGCTCCAAAGGAAAGTGTTAGATCACCTTCACCATGACAATAAGATAAGGTTTTCTTCTTTTTCAAGAATTCTCTCCCACACCCCACCCCCCCCCCCCCCCCCCAAAAAAAAAAAAAAAGAAGAAAACAAAGCCATTACATTTCCTTCAAGCTCTTCACAGAGAGACTTTTGAAACTCTAATATGGTACAGAACAATTTGCAGCTTTCAGTTAATAGAATGCTGGCGTCAAACGCTAACAAAAGGTCAATAGATTCTCATAAAACGCTTCTCTTTTGGGCTGGAACAGTATAAAATCCTGCTTCGATCGAGATCGATCATGGGTCAATCTGGACTTTTTTGCAGTCGAGTCCCTGGGGTTACATGGGCATAGATGGCAACTTCCAAAGGAAGACTTCCAAGAATTTGCCGTTCTTGTCGGCTCTGCTGAGCGTGCCGTTGTAGATTCCCAGGGAAGAAATATAAAGAAGATTATATTTATAGTTTACATTTCCACAAGTTGCGTTGCATGTACATTAAGAGTTGACTAGCATCATTTTTTATGCCCCTCCTAAATTCGAGTTCTTAAGTTGTTTTTTTAATGACCATTATAGAGTCGTGTTATCATGTTAAGCGACCCCATCGAAAAGTGACCCATCATAGATATTAAATCGGATCCAATCCAATCATCCAATTAATTCTAATTGAAGCACGGAGAAATTAAGCGCTAAAACTATGCCGTTTGGGTTAATGCGCGATTTTACTTCTCCAAATAGGAGCCTATGCATCAATATTGAATTCCCTAGGGTCGATACTGAAATGCACTTTTTTGTTAGGTGAATATTTCTTGTTGTAGCCAAATTTGTTTGGTGAGATAAAGTGCAAAATAGGATTAGGTGAATCTTTACAGGCTGCAAATTGAAAAGACATCAACATATAATTAAGATGTACCCAACCTTAAAGATTGGAAATATTTTTTAAATAAAAGCAAGACAATCAACTACAGATAAGATGTCATTGCTTGTGGAGGATAACAAGGTCATCACATTAGGAAATCTAAAGATAGGAAATATCAGATCTTCATTCGAAAAATCAAATTCGAAAAGGCGAAGATTGTCCTATCAAGTAGGGAGAATTTGCTTGGTTGGGAACAGAAGAATGACAGAGGGTTGCTTGTTTTGCTGCTAAACCAATTGTTCATTTAAAATCACAACAGAACGAGTCATCTCAGACCAGTAACTCTTCACCTCGCAAGGAGTCAGATCAAGGGACCTCAACAAAATTCAAAATGCAAAAAAGAACTGAAGAAAAAATAATAATGATTAGAACAAAAGACAAACCCAGGAACTGGAACAAGAAGCGTTGATACCAACCATTTCCTCTCTCGGTTCTCACTAACTGTAGAATTATTAGTAATCGATTGTAACGTGACAAGAGTGGGGACGATGGCAACAAGCCAAAGAGGGTGGCGATGATTTTGGACTCGCCTTGCGCTTTTGGGACCAGCGGATAAGCAAAGCTTTCGAATCCGATCCACACGTCTAACCGTGAGTTTTAGCCGTTGCTGTTCCTGATCCAACGGCCGATCTTTTGTGCCGGAGATCCAAGTCATCAAAATCCTAAATTCTGCTTACTATGACACTAATATCTTTAATTTCTTTGTGTCACGAAAGCCCTCAAAGTTTTACTGTTCAACATAGCAATAAAAATTTGGTATCAATGACAAAAAAAAAAATAGAGCGCAAGCATTACAATGGCCAAAAACTAGGATTTCTTGTGGTATGCAGATGGTATTTTTGTCGTATTAGAGGAAAATTGTTAAATTTATAGTACTTTTGTCAATTAAATCATCAACCTTTCAATTTTACTAGTTTAATATTAAATACTTTTGCTTTTTATCAATCCATCCATTCAATTTAACCGGAAATCGCTGACATGGAATAGCTGATGCCAACATGGCATTATCAATAATAACGATAATTTTTAACTTTTTTGAACTTTTTACTTATTTTTCTTTTTCTTTCTTCGTTTTTTTCTCTTTCAATATGTTTCGTTCCCTTCTTACTCAAGCTAGTCATCGGGCCTCGAAGACCAACCAGAGGCGAGAGCTAGCAAGGTCAACCTTGTCATGGCAAGGTGAGGTCGAGCCTCATCAGCTCTGGGAGGCTTGAGCCTCCCCGGCACTGAGCAAAATCCAAGTTAACAAGTTTTGACCTTGCCCAACCATTGCGAGGTTCAACTTTGTTGACCAAGGGCGAGCCTCGTTGTGGCTAGAGAGGGTTGAGCCTTACCCAAAAACATCGATTGAGGTTCACCTTTGGCCAACAATAGTCTCATCAACCTTCCCTCTAACTGATCATCAAGGCTCGACAACCGATTGAAGGAAGAAAGGATGGAAAAAAGGAATAAATAAATTCAAAAAACAGTAAATGTTATTTAAAATTATTAACATAAGTGATAATTAATGCATGTTAGCAATTTTTAATCAAAATTGACTGGATAAACTCAATTGACAAAATATAAAAAAATTTAAGACTTAATTTGGTTACTTCAACCCCAATCGTATTAAATAAATTCGAGAGCCAACTTTGCTAGCGAGCCTCGCTGTGGCAAGGCAAGGTTGAACCTCACAAGATTTGGCAAGGCCTCACCTTAACCAGCAATGGCGGGTGAGGGTCACCCTTGGCCAACAATTGCCTCATCGATCCTCTCCTCTAGCCAATCACAAAGACCTGAAGAAGAGAAGGAAAAAGAAAATAAATAAATAAATTCAAAAAAAATTAAAGTTATAAAAAATTGTCTACACCAATACTAATGTATGCACGTCAGTGTTTTTCTATCAAATTGGACTCGATAGACCCAATTGGCAAAATATAAAAAAATTAAAACTCAATTAATAAATTGAAAGGTTTATAATTTTTTGGACAATTACAATATATATGTGGACATGTCAGGTCAAATGAATATTTTTAGAAAATATATAGTATTCTAGAAATCCTTCTCTTTTGATAAGTTTTAAGATTCAATCATTTGCAATTGAGTTTTGAACTTATTAAAGTATAATTAAAAAAATTAAAAGTATAGTCAAATTATAAAATTTATCAAATTGATGTAATAAAAGTTTTCCCTTAATTTCATTTAATTTACCTAACGAAAAAAAAAAGCTGCCGTAACGTTTCTTTATTATCTTTGGAAGAAAAGAGGCGCTAAATGGTCGCCACTTCAGCCGTTTTAAGAAAAAGAAACTGAGTAAGGGAAAACTGGAAAGTATTCGTCATCCTTGAAGCACTGCTTCTCAACGGAGACCGGCTCCACCTGCCGATGGCGGACCGCCGCAATCGGTGCACGCCGGGTTTCGCACGCCGCAGTTCAGGCAATCAAGAAAACTTCCAGAGACAGATGAAGACTTTTTCCAGTTTTTTAGAAAAGATCCAATTTTTATGCTTACCTTCATCTGGGTGCGACGATTCCCGAACCTCTGTTCCCCAAGCAAAGCCTCTTGCTCAGTTCCAATCTTTGCTTCTCATCAGGATGAGGACACTCATTGAAGAACCCAAAACCAACCCCCGCCCTCCCAAGAAAAGGAAGAGAGAAACCCCCCAATAATTAAAAATGCCTCTGGGATTGAACGAATCATAGCCAAACTACACCGGAAATAAAAATCTTTCTGCATTAGTAGATTTTTTTTTTTTTCATCTGGGTATGTGGAGATAAAGCAAGAGAAGGGAGTCGTACGTTTTCAGTTCTTGGATTTGCTGGAGATTGGGGAGTGTGTCGGCGGTAGCGCTTCCTCCTGAGGGTTGTCGGAGGAGGCGTCCTGGTCATCGCCGGAGGCTCCGCCTGCCGTCGAGGTTGTCGCCGCCGGATCCGCTCTCTTGCTCTCTGCTGAGTTCCGGAGGTAGTGATAGCTCCTGCCCATTTGCTCGTGTGTCTCTTGGTTTTTCTACCCCAGCTTGCTGCTCACCAAATCATCAAACCAGATCAAATCATGAAAACGGAAAATGGAGGATGAAGAAGAAATAGAGACGACATTCAGGATAAGGGATCGTTCGAGAGCGCGAGAGAGAGACAGAAAGAGAGAGTGCAGGGAGTTGTTGAGGATGGAGTTGGACAGGGAATGGCTCAAGAGCGGCGGCTGCACAATTGCGCCCGACGGCGGGTTCGGAATATCGGCGGCGACCCCTTGCATCCTTCCTTCGCCGCCGCCTAAGTCGATGTCGAATAATCCCCAGCGTCGCAATCAGCACTTTCAAGCTTCTATTTTATTTTCTTTTTTTTATATATAAAATAGCTTGCATGGCAATAACATCAGCATTTTTCTTTTTGAAAAATTGCAAACTTGTCTCATTAGCATTTTCCATAAACTAAATTAGACAAAACTAACGAAAACACTTTGCTTCTATAATGATTTTGATTATTATTAATGTTTAAGGTCCAACGAGATAAAGAGTAAGGTGAAGCGAAAATCAATGAAATGGGTAGAATAAGACACGATTTAATAGTCTTCACTATTATAACATCAAGCATTTGCTTCTATAATGAGATTAAGAACCTGCAAATTTGTGAGATTGCTTTATAGCCTACTTATAAGTTTTGTGAGAATCTTGCATTTTTGTGAAATCTCTATGCTTAAGGCATAGAGAGATAAAGTAGAAACATGTGGAGCAATGCTAAAATTTGTGTCAATAGTGTACTTGAGTTTTAAATTCTTATTTGGTTAATTTGACTCTTGAAACTCACATTGGAAATGCAATGAGGAAATTAAGATCACAAATTCCAATAGACTGAAAAAGCATTTTTTTATGGGTTGATACCTCCTAATGTAAATCATTACTTTTACAACACATTTATCCAAAATCAATTTTTGTATCATAAAATATCACAAAACGATGCCAGTAACCCAAATATACTCTTTGTTAGCATTTAATCTAATATTTCATTATAATTTATATGTGTCATCGCAAATGACTACAAGACAGATTTGGCATCAAGAATGACAAATTCAACATGGAAAATGTATGTGTGTATGTTATTTTAATGGAAGGTGGATTTAGATTAGGTTCATTAGTTCAGATTTTTTTGTAAAATGAAAGTTAGTTTGGGTCAATGTCCCATGGCAACACCCATTTGAGATTTTGTGTTAGATGAAAGTTAATTTGGGAAATGATTCATGAGGTATTTGTTTGGGATATTCTATGAAACAAAAATTGATTTTAAATAAATGTGTCATAGATGTTAATGATACTAACATTCTTTTTATCAGTTTTAAGTGAATGTAAAATCCTAGAGGACCTTGAGTATTTCCATAATTTTGCGAAATGTTGAGCCATGTACCTCCGTGGCACGACGTACCAACATTAAGATCAAAATTCCATGTTTTTTAGCTATCAAAGTTCATAATTACCTTAATTACTACAAATATAGAGAACACTTTTCCGTGTGAAAAGTTTGGCCCAAAAGGTACATGAAAGTCCGTCCATTTTATTAGCCAAGAGGTTTATATTCTTAATTTAGATTGAATCTAAAACTGGTTTATCCTAAAGATAATTAAAATTATTATCTGAATCTAGCAATTGAGTAAGCAAGATCATGTTAAGGCCTATCATTTTGTGCGTGGTTCCACTTTTTCTTCACATCCAACTTAATTTTTAACATTGTTTGGCTATAAATTTAAAAAGGGTATTTACTTAAAAACCTAAACTTGGACGGCCATTGACCGAGTGATGTGACTAGTTTAATTCGATAGGTCCCATGCGAGATCACCATGGTTGACGGCTCACATTACTACGTCCACCATGGAGCTAAGACAAGGCAAGAATTTGCCATATGTACCATATCAAACGTAAAATTTTGTCTAGTTAATATGGCGCGAGGCTTAAAAACTGCCAGCATCAAATCTTGAATAAATTATGTCATAATTTAACCAATGAAAAAGACCATATAAGACAAATTTAGAGTCTCTAATGCATCAACCTTTTCACATGATGTATAGTTGACGCTTTGGTTATTAAATATATTTAACGGGAGAGGCGTGGAGAAATCGTTAATATAACGTAATTCCATTATATTTATCCGAAGCAGAATTTCGAGTCTAGCCATGTAAAGATACTAAATTATAAAGATGAACCAAAGATAAAGCTGGACAGTTGGTGTTCTTTAATTGATTGGTGATCCCTTCTATAGACTACAATTTAAGGTATACTACGAATGACAATTAGTAGCAGTTCCAAGAGAAATTAAACACAATCCCTCGTGTATCCTACAATTCAGTGACCTCTATGTACAAACCGTTTTTCATAGTTAATCGACTCCGCTATTTTGAAGGTTGTGCTCGCACTACATCAATCACGTCGCTTATACTACTCCAACGATTATATACTCTCAACCTCAATTGCTCACGAGTTTCTTTGTCTCTACAATATTCTCAGCTCAACTATTCAAATAATTACGTGAATTTTTCTCCCTTTGCGAGGATTTCTTTAATATTTATGTTTGGGGCCACCGCTTCACTGTTTATATGGTTATTTCGTCTATTGGATGATTATATCAATCGTTTTTTGTTTTTATCATTTGAGTGAATCTTGATTTGTCAGCATTTAGTCTTGAACTTAGCCATTTTCATCTATATTTTCTGTTGGCTAAATCAATTTTCTAGTCAACTAATTGAAGTTGCTAACCGTCCTTAACAACACTTAGCCAATCATTCCTCCACCGCATCTGCTCCGTCTCTTCCAGTCTGAGTCAACAGTCAGGGGCTTAGTCATTTAATCACTAGAAAAATAACACAAATGATCATTGAACTTTGAATAAATGCACAATATGATCTCTAAAATTTAACCTCATATATATTAGGGTCCTTGAACTTTCAATTTGTTTAATATATTATGATCCCTAAAATTTTTGTATATATTTAAACTAATTCTTAAATTATATAAAGATATTAAATGCGGTCACTAAAATAAAAAAAATGGAAAGATAATATTAAAAACTTCACATGTTTTAGGGACTAGTTTATGTACCAAAAGTTCAAGAATCACATTAAATAGATTAAAAGTTGATTAATTACGTTGCACATTTGATTAAAATTTATAAATTATATTAAATAAATTAAAAATTTAAAGATCATATTATATGATTTATGTCATTATCCTTTTAATTCTGAACCAAGGTATGCTCCTTCTAAAATAATCAAATACTTCTCGACTCTTTTTATATCATTATCTGTGAACTAAAGAGACGTGCATTTAACGATTGTACCTTTCCGTCTCACGTCTTTTCGCCCACTGCTCTGCAAGTCTCTCACCACTGTCTTTTAGCCAGCAAACCCCCACGTCATTCTCATGTCATTAGCGTGACTTAGAGGGCCATCTATTATTTCAGGAGTGGGAGGATTTTAAGTTATTTTTTGTTCCACCCATCGAATTTGAATCGTACAGTCGGCACAAAAAGTAAATAAGTCACTAGATCTATTTCCAT
The DNA here is from genome assembly GCA_019926035.1 of Melaleuca alternifolia. NCBI lineage: Eukaryota > Viridiplantae > Streptophyta > Magnoliopsida > Myrtales > Myrtaceae > Melaleuca > Melaleuca alternifolia. The sequence continues at coordinate 8,941 of JAGKPW010000090.1, read as the reverse complement.
TAAGGAAACCTGTTTATTGAGGCGAGAGACGCATCTGTCAAAAAATTGCACCTTTGAATCATCATCTACTCTTCAAGCTTTTCCATGGTGCCCATTGCTCGAGCTTCGATCTTCCTCTCATCCTCGCCCAGAAGCCTGTTGTGCTGTACGGTTCGTCGCTCTTCGGAGGCTTGAGCGAAAAGTTACACTCTCCCTTGTTATCAAATCGTTCTTGGTTCGTTTCCAAGTCCATCAGTTTTAAATGAAAACGCTTCCCTCACCATCGAAGAGATCTCTCTATCCATCGGGATCTTATATCTAAACGAGTCCAATAAATGATTTTCTCATATGTCAAGTTAAAACTGAAAAAAGTTACCAAGTAAATTCAAAACTTATTGCGGTTGTACTAATTAAGTCATAAATATTATTTTTGTCAATTGAGAATAAAATCTTTTGCATTTATGATAATTGAGTTTATTCAATTAATTTTGGACAAAAAATAGCAAAAGAAGGGAAGAAAATAAAGAAAGAAAGAAAGAAAATAAAAAATTACTAAAGTATTATTAAAACCTATCCAAGTCAGTTAAGGCCGCGTCAAAAATGATAGTAAGTGTCCAAATCGAGAATTTCAAATCAAAGTTAACCAGATGGATGCATTGGCACAGAGTTTATGATTCAATTGACAAAAAAAAAGAATTTAAAATTGAATTGACACAATGCAACAAATTAAGACTTCTTCGATAATTCTCCTAACGAAACCTTATAAATAGTGTTCTTGGAAACAACGGCAAATTGATTTGGATTTGGAATTTTGTTGCCTTGATTTGAGCTTGGAAATGCCATACATTAACATAACAATTTGAAAGAAAATTGTACTTTCATGATGACCTAAACGAAGCTAATTATAGAAATAGGATCTATTTGTTTCATTGAAAACTTATTGTTGCTGGAAATTATCGCAATAAATTCAATTTTGTAATATCATAGTACTTTTTGGAGTTTGGTTGCACTAAACATGAGCTCAAAAATAATTTTATGGCACTTAATAAAAGTGAATCCACTAAATGCATCTTATATGTTAAAAATGACATATAATGACTACCAATTTGAATCAACATCTTCTTTGTGTTTAATCCACAAAAATTACAAAGAAACTAAGTAAAATACAATGCAATCGTGCTTGTTAAATATTTTATGGATTCAAGATAACATGGGCATCAATGAAGTATCTTTAGGGGACGGTAGACAATATTTATGAAAATATAGATGAGACTTAACAAAAAAAAATGATTTTATGAGTAATAGAAAATAGACATAGGGTATTTATTCTTCTCACTCGAATGTGTAGAAAAAGAATCAAGAAAATTGGTTTTATTCTTTCTAGAAGTGGTTCTCTTCGATTAAAACTACTTGTGTTCGTCCATAGAAAAACGCTTTTTGTGTATCATCTAGTCTTTCGTCATCTAAACACTTGAAAGCCGAGTAAATGTGACTAATCTGATAGATCTCTCACCGGAGAGCTCCCCTTGCACAGCTGGTGCCATTCTTCCCCTCTCGTCGGAGAGTTTCCTGTACCCTAACCGCCTTGTCTAATAGACCTAGAAAAGACATGGACTTCCTCTACCAAAACCCCCCATAAACCCGAACCATTCCTCTTTCACACTGCTTCATCTCTTCCCATCCCTAGGAAGATAATGGAAACTTCTACCAAAACCCCCATAAACCCTAGTCATTCCTCTTTTGCACTGTTTCATCCCCCCATCCCTAGGAAGATAATTGAAACCTCCTACAAACCCCCCCAGTAAACCCTATCCATTCGTCTTTTGCATTATTTCATTCCTTCCCAACCCTAGGAAGACAATGGAAATCTTCTACCAAAAACCCCCCATAAACCCTAACCATTTATTTCTTGTATTGTTTATCCAGCCCCATCCTTCTCTTTTTTCCCACATGAAAACCAGAAAGCCCAGTTGACTTCGTCTTCACCCTTCAGTGAACACCAGCTCACGGCATCAGATGGAAGAAGACGAGGCAGCAGCCGCTCGGCTCTCAGCCTTATGTAAGAAGCTCGGTGGCCTCTGGTCAAACAAGAAGATTGTGGCTGTAGATGAAGAAATTTCTGTTGACAAAGTCAAAGAATGCAACCTGTCACTCATAGGTCAGCTGCATAATAAACCAAAAATTAACATACAGGCTTTCCAGAATACTATGCGTAAGGCGTGGAGATTGGAGAATGTGGAGATATCACTAATAGCTCCAGGTATTTTTGAGTTTAAGTTTTGGACAATATCAGATAGAGCCAAAGTGTTGGAGCAGAGGCCATGGTCATTTGCAAATCATTTATTGTTGTCAAAAGAGTAGGAATCGAATATGCCACCAGCTTGCTATGATTTCACTATGTGTGAGTTTTGGGTACAAATACATGGGCTTCCTACTGAGTGGATTTCTGATAAGATAATCACAAAGGTGGCAAATGAAGTGGGCAAGGTTGCTGCAACTAAAATCGAGGCAAGAGGTTCACAGCTTGTAAAATTGGAAAGGCAAGAGTCACCCTAGATATTTCGTTACCTCTCTTACCAGGCTCGATGTTCAGTAACAAAGGGAAGAAATTGTGGTTGGATTTTAGGTATGAGAGGTTGCCTCATTACTGTTATGTGTGTGGAAAAATAGGACACTACGCACAACATTGTGAAGATAGTCCGTGCACTGAAGACAAAGTGGAAAATCTGAAAAATCTTCCATTTGGATCGTGGATGCAAGTTGAGACTGAATATAAGTCCTTACTGGGATATCTATTATGGGAAAAAATTAGAGGAATTTGTGGAGGAGGAGATAATATCGGAAATGGCTAGGAATACTGGACAAATTGTGTTGTATGAGGGTCCCCCTGAGAAAGTTGCTGAGATACAAGATGCTGGAAAAGGAAAATCAATATACATTGATGATGCAATAGTCGATATGAATGAAAAGTTAGAAATTGATGTTCTTCTATGGACAAATTGGAGTAAGGGAATCTACATTGCTAGCAATCCAAAAGTTAAGCAGGAGGATGGGAGCATAAAAAGGGGCGAAGGCCCAAAAGCTACGACAGGAAAGAAGAAAAAAAGATTCTCTCCTATGAATTGCAAATGTCCAGCAGGGCAATCCTGAATGAAGATCAGTTATAGGAAACGCAAGTCCAAACTGTGGAGGAAATGTAGAATCGGGATATGGTGGTTGGCCCTAATAAGCCACCGGTTATAAATAAAGCTAATATGTTAGAATTGTCAAGGGATGGGCTCTCTCTTGACAATTTGAACTCTCTGAACCTTAGTGGTTCAAGAAAAGCCCACTATTATGTGTTAACAAGGAGGAGAAAGTTAAATGATTACATAAGAGACTACGGTTTCAGCATTGTTTCATAATAGATCTAATTGGACAAGCTGGAGGGATGGTGTTGTTATGGACTGAACATGTTAAAATCAGTATTGAATCTAGCTCCATGTTCATTATCGATGTGTTGTGCACGATGGAAGAAATTAGACAGAAAATGCATATTACATTTGTTCACGCCCCTAATGATTTTCACAGTAGAATGAGACTATGACAACAAATTCAGCAAACTGGTAGAAGTAACAATCTACCCTGGCTATGTATAAGGGATTTCAATGAAGTCCTACATTGTTGGGAGAAAGCAGGGAAAAGATTGGCGGAGAATCATAGAATCAAAGCCTTCAAGATTTTATGAATGCATATGAGTTTATGGATATGAAAAGTAAAGGATGCACATTCATATGGGCTAATAATCGGGAGGGTGGAGAACTTGTAAAAGAAAGGTTAGACATGGCATTATGTACCTGAGAATGGAGTAATATGTTTCCAAATGCCGTTGTTTTCGCTTTACATGATATTGGATCCTATCACAGCCCACTCCTTATGCATTTTCCCCCCGAAGAAAAGAAATGAAAGAAGAAGTTTAGATATGAGGCATTTTGGTCAGAAGATGATGAATACAACAAGATCGTCAAAGACTCCTGGCAGTCCCCTCAAAACCAATAGCCAATACTTGCATGCAGAATGTCCAAGGTGGCCGAGTCTTTGTTTGTATGGAGTAAAAAGAAGTTCAATAACAGCCACAAACAAATTGCCATGCTAAAACAAGAACTACATGATATGACAAATTACAGAGGCAGCAACACAGAGAAGAGCAGAGTAGAGGAACTCAAGAGGGAAATTGAAAAGATGTTGAGACAGGAAGAAATGTTTTGGGGAATGCGTTCAAGAGTTCAATGGTTGAAGTGGGGAGATAAGAACACGAAGTTTTTCCATGCAACTTCGACGCAAAGAAGACTAAGAAATAGAATTGTTATGCTGAGGAATGACGAAGAAATGTGTATAAGAAATCCTTACCAACTAAAGGAAATTGGCACCAAATTTTTCTAGAACTTGTATAAGTCTTCGGGAACCAGAAATCTCTCCCATGTTATTGAGTAGATCCCCTACACCATAAATAAATGAATGAACTCAGGTCTAACGAAGGAGGTGACTATGGAAGAAATTTCACATGCCACCTTTCAATTAGGAGCTATTAAAGCACCAGGTTCTGATGGGTTAAATGGGAGCTTCTTTCAACGTCATTGGGAGGATATAAAGGCATAAATCTTTTAAAAAGTGAAGCTGTTTTTCAGCTCAGTATGCTTAAATCCTGAGTTGAACAAAACATACATCACATTGATACCTAAAGTCCAAAATCTGGATAAATTGGAACAATTCAGACCTATAAGCCTGTGTAATTTTACCTATAAAATCATCTCTAAGGCGTTGGCAAATAGATTGAAGATGTGGCTGCCTGAGATTATTGCTGAGGAGCATAGTGCTTTCGTCAGCAACCGCCAAATTCAAGACAACATTCTAATTGTACATGAGGTAATTCATCAGCTGAGAATCAGAAATAAAAAGAAGAAATTCAATGCATTACTTAAAGTTGATATGAAAAAGATGTACGATCGAGTTGAATGGGATTTTCCTTCGAGAATGTATGCTAAAATTGGGTTTTGTGAAAAATGGGTGTCCTAGATCATGGTGTGTGTATTTACTGTTTCTTATAGCATCAAAATGAATGGAGAACCATCACCATTCTTTCAGTAGATACGGGGAATACGACAAGGTGATTTGCTCTCTCCATACCTCTTTATTATTGTCACGAATACTCTATTAGTCTTATTAAAATAGTCTGTTGAGAATGGGAACATTAAGGGTATTAGACTTAATTCAAATTGCCCTACCTTGACGCACTTGATGTTTGCGGATGACTTGATAGTATTCCTTGATAGTAGAATCTCTGTGGGCCAGAATGTGGCAGAAGTGATCCATAGATACTGTTTTGTGTCTGGCCAAGAAGTAAATTTAAACAAGTCATGGATCCACTTTAGTAAAAACTGCCCGGAAGGATTACAAAGAAACATGGTGGAAGAGCAAAAAATAGTAGAGATCAAATAAAAGGAAAGTATCTTAGAATTCCATCAGATTGGGATGAATAAAAAAATATATGTTTTCATGGATTATAGACAGAGTGCATAGAAAATTAGAAGGCTGGAGAGAGAATATTCTATCAAAGGCAGGGAAGGAAATATTGCTAAAGATTATAGTGCAGGCTCTCCCACAATATGCTATGTCATTATTTAAAATCCCTACCTCAATTTGTCGTGCCATAGAGAAAATAATGACTGACTTATGGTGGAAGAACAATGAAACACATAAAGGGCTTCATTGGAAAAATTGGGACACTCTGAAAAGGAGGAAGGATGCAGGGGGTTTGGGATTCCGAGACCTTGTCCACTTTAATTAGGCCATGTTAGGGCGTTCGGCATGGAGGTTTCTACAAAATACTAATTCCCTATGGGAAAAAGTCCTAAAAGGCATGTATTTCCCTAACTGTGATTTCACACATGCAGCAAAGGGATATCGACCTTCATGAGGTTGGCAAAGTCTACTGGCAGGGCATGACGTTTCATGGGACTCTACTCGCTAGATAATTGGAAATGGAAGGAAAACTCATAAATGGGAAGACAAATGGCTAACTGGGGGGATTATAGGAGGCCCTGTGAACAAAAATGACCCTATTTGGGTGTCTGACTTGATGGTGAGGGGAGAAATCAAATGGAATGAAGTAAAACTGGTTGAGATTTTCGATGACTCTATAGCAGGCAAGATACTGTCTATCTATCTCAGTCTCCAGAACACAGATGATAAACTGAAATGGGAACATTCAAGAAATGGGCAATATACAGTTAAAGCAGCTCACAATTACAATAGAGCTCGACAAAAGAAGGAGTCCCAACATCAGGCCTCAACATCTTACAATCCCCCAAAAAAACTATGGCAAAGAATATGGAAGGCGGACATACCACCCAAAGTCCGCTACTTTCTTTGGCAAGTTTGCCACAATGCTTTAGCAACTAAAGAAAACCTTATGCGAAGGAAAATCATCCCATAAGTTACGGGTGTGCATGACAGAAATTCTATCCAGAATTAATTCTAGATAGAATTAGAATTTTATGATTTTGTTCCTAAATGAGTTTCTGAAAAAAGAAACGTGTTTAATATGGTTAAAGAATTTCTATTCCAGAATGAGAAATTTGTTTGATATGTTAAAAAAATTCTGTTTTTGTTTCATTTAAGGAAATTTTTTAATTTTTTAGACTGCAATATATTCATTCCATTAAAAATCAAATACTTATTATTTAGCCAAAAAATTTGGCAAATTTTTCCACATTTTCTATTGTAATTGAACTCCAAATTCACTTTAATTGCATAAATCATAGTATATAATAATTCCTGAAGAATTATGGGAGAGGAGGATATCCGATATTGAGATAAGATATGAAACCAAAGCTCACATTACAACATGCCATTATAAAAGTTGAGATACAAAAAATTCTCAAATACAAAGTAATATAAATACATTATAAATGTTGAAAATACAGTATCATGAAGTCTGTGGCAAATTATTATTTATTGCCATTTTATTGGCAATATATTTCCTAAACAAGTTTAGATCAGTTTCTGCCTAATTTGATGTATCACCCGCATCGACATCTTATATTGGTTCAAATAGGTGTTCCGGATCTCTATATTCGGAAAAGTATCTATCCTTCCAGTCTTGATCTTGAATGTAGTTATGGATAGTACAACATGCAATTACAATATCTGATTGCTTTTGAATTCTAAATGAGGGCATGTGTTTCAAAATGAAAAAACGATTCTTCAATATCCCAAATGATCTCTCGATGACATTTCTAAGTGAAGAATGTCTTTGATTGAACAACTCTTTTGTTGTTGTTAGTTCTCTCGCATTTCCCCTATATTTGGATAAATGATAGTGTTCACTTTTAAAAGGAGTTAAGAATCCCGAAACTAATGCATATGCCAAATCTCCCACATAGTATTTTCCTAAAATAAAGTATTAATTTATATGTCATATTTTGCAACTAAAGTATATTAGTAATAACAAATTAGTTTTTACGGAATACGTACATACCTGGTGGTGGATGAGGAAACCTAAAATAGGATTCTCGAGTGCTGCTGTTAGCACCCGACAATCGTTGGCAGATCATTCCCAACCAACATACACAAAAATGAACTTCATATCAAATGAGCATACACACATCACATTCTGTGTGGTTATTCCTTTTCTGCCTCTAAATGGGATTTGTTTGGACGTAAGTGGGTTCCATCAATAGCACCTATGCAACCCTGTCATTTTATCAAAAATCATTAGCATACAAATTTGTAAACAAAATGAAATCAATTGGTCAAAAGAATATACAAAAATACAACATTGAAGTAACTTTTATGCCTATGATTCATAAGAATCTCATTTGGGATAACATCAAATGAAGGTAAAACAATATTCTCGTTCGCTAGCTTGCGAATTGCGTTCAACATTATTGAAAATTATTTGCTGATAGTTTGTCCTGAATGTTGAAATCTTTCGCACAGGTTCCTATTTGAGCTCTTGTGACAAATTATCACAAAAAAGATCCGAACTTGTTTATCTACTTTAATTCGTCGACCATCTTTCAACCAACCTTTTGACTTCATCAAGTTGCACAGGTTGACAAACACGTGTCTTTCCATTCTAAAAGATTCATATATTCTATCTACATGTCCATAAAGAATCTCTTTCATCCATTCAGGTCCCAACAATGCACTATCCCTAATAGGTTCTCTTGTGTGCATCGACATATCCATCGCAGATATGCATAACCATGCTATCACTATATCTATATCTGATTCTTTATAATCTATTTCAACTAATTCAACTGCCGGTATTTGATCGCTACTTTCAACCCCCTCCATATTACCTATGCCATCACATGAAATAAGAATGTTGTCACAACTCAACAAATAGCCACAAAACCACAACAAAATATTCTATATAAATAAATAATCCAATAATAAAATCCATAGCATCTTATATGAAATAGACTTCATATCATAATTGAATAATTAAAATATAAAATCATAGTATCTCAAATACATAAGTCATGATAGATGCAAACCAAACGTAAATCCATAGCCTATTTCCCAATAGCTACTTAAATCATTTTAATTAATCCACGTCTCCTCTCATATAGAGCTGAGATAAAAGCCTCCCTCCAAGATGCATTATGTAAGGATTCCTTCATAGTTTTGTTGTATAATTCTGGCTCTAAGTCAGTCATGCCATTTATGATGGCCATCACAGCTCCTATGGAGTAGGCATCTACAGGTGTTGATGGTGAAGTTGAGGAGACCGAGGCACTAGTTGATTGACTAGTTCTAAATGTAATCAATTCTCGAATAGCTTTACAAGTGGTGGAAAACTCATTTGTCTTCATCTTCCTTATCCTCTTGGCATTTGGAGTTCTGTCTATATTGTGCTTCTTACGGTTTGCTGATATAGTGACGTCGGGTGTAAAGAGTCCCTCACCAATATGCT
>JAGKPW010000089.1:0-70878 GCA_019926035.1 Melaleuca alternifolia | reverse complement strand
ATGTCACGATTAATCTCTTTTTCTTTTCTCACGTTATGTGACGATTAATCTCTCTTTTCTTTTCATTCGCACTTTTTTTTTAAGACTTTTTTTTAAAAACTTGTCCTAAACCCTTAAATCACCTATTTCACAGCCCCACCAGTTGATTCTAAATCATAAAATTATTGTTTGGAACACTTGCTAAAATCAAAATTAAAAATGGCCGACCAAAGATTTTTTGGTAAGAATTAGAACTTAGAAGTGTGGGTCAACAAATACAAGATAGTTCCTCACTTTTGGGATAGCCGCCAACCATCGCCAGTTGCCGACCACCGTTGACCGCAAACAGTCACCATCATCGGTTGCCATCCCTCCTAGTTAGCCACCACTTGTTATTGGTCATTGCCCACCACAGCCACCGTCATCTGCTTCTAGTCGCCAACCATCATTTATGATAGTTATAAACAATGAGATAATTATCCAAAATATCATAACCTATTGTACAATGGCCAATCAAGTCCTAAACTTTTTTATTTGGTCAATTTAATCATAAACCTTTAACAATTTGCCACTGTAAATATTTTACGCATTTTGCAGAGACACACTATAACGTGGATGCCATGCCTACATGGCATGACTAAAGATTCACATTTCTCGCAAAAAACACTGATCATATGAGAACTTGTCAAAGATTTTAGGATAAATTATCAAAATTGAAAACGTCACAATGAATTGACTATTGTACAATAAGATTAGACTTTTGGGACAATTTGCCCATAAATTCACATTCATATGTCAAAAGTATTGAATTAGTAATAAATTTTCCTTGGAACAAGGCTATAACACCCAGTCATCCATTCCATGTTAGGTTCCTTTCACATGCACATTAGTGACTAGAGAAAGGAAAATGAAATACTTTTTGTCCACGAGTACTTGTTTCTTAATATTCAGAGAATACTCCAAAGACTTTACTGCATAGCACAAGCTTTTTTGTCTGAAAAGTAAAGCGAAAGTGAATAGGAGCTACCGGAAATAAATTTTAATAGCTTCCACGATGACCAAGACTTAAGCTATGTGGATGCCTTTGTCGTCATTACTAGTAAACTGGCATGCGTTATGTCACGATTAATCTCTTTTTCTTTTCTCACGTTATGTCACGATTAATCTCTCTTTTCTTTTCATTCGCACTTTTTTTTAAGACTTTTTTTTTAAAACTTGTCCTAAACCCTTAAATCACCTATTTCACAGCCCCACCATTTGATTCTAAATCATAAAATTATTGTTTGGAACACTTGCTAAAATCAAAATTAAAAATGACCGACTAAAGATTTTTTGGTAAGAATTAGAACTTAGAAGTGTGGGTCAACAAATACAAGATAGTTCCTCCCTTTTGGGATAGTCGCCAACCATCGCCAGTTGCCGACCACCGTTGACCGCAAACAGTCACCATCATCGGTTGCCATCCCTCCCAGTTAGCCACCACTTGTTATTGGTCATTGCCCACCATAGCCACCGCCATCTAATTCTAGTCGCCAACCATATTTATGATAGTTATAAACAAGGAGCTATATTCCAAAATATCATAACTATTGTACAATGCCAAAAAAATCAAGACCTAAACTTGTCTAATGTGGTCAATCTATCAGAACCCTTTACAATTTGCCAATGTAAATATTCTTACCAATTTGCAGAAAATCACTAACGTGGATGCAATCCTACATGGCATGACTACCGATTCACATTTCTCGCAAAAAATGATAATATTGAGAAATTGTCAAAGATTTTAGGATTAAATTATCAAAATTGAAAAGTCTACAATTGAATTGACTATTGTACAATAAGATTGGACTTTTGGGACAATTTGCCCATAAAGTCACATTCATATGTCAAAAGTATTGAATTAGTAATAAATTTTCCTTGGAACAAGGCTATAGCACCCAGTCATCCATTCCATGTTAGGTTCCTTTCACATGCACATTAGTGACTAGAGAAATGAAAATGAAATACTTTTTGTCCACGAGTACTTGTTTCTTAATATTCAGAGAATACTCCAAAGACTTTACTGCACAACACAAGCTTTTTTGTCTGAAAAGTAAAGCGAAAGTGAATAGGAGCTACCGGAAATAAATTTTAATAGCTTCCACGATGACCAAGACTTAAGCTATAATAGCTTCCACGATGACCAAGACTTAAGCTATGTGGATGTCTTTGTCGTCATTACTAGTAACACTGGCATGCGTTATGTCACGATTAATCTCTTTTTCTTTTCTCACGTTATCACGATTAATCTCTCTTTTCTTTTCATTCGCACTTTTTTTTAAGACTTTTTTTTTAAAACTTGTCCTAAACCCTTAAATCACCTATTTCACAGCCCCACCAGTTGATTCTAAATCATAAAATTATTTTTTGGACCACTTGCTAAAATCAAAATTAAAAATGACCGACTAAAGATTTTTTGGTAAGAATTAGAACTTAGAAGTGTGGGTCAACAAATACAAGATAGTTCCTCACTTTTGGGATAGCCGCCAACCATCGCCAGTTGCCGACCACCGTTGACCGCAAACAGTCACCATCATCGGTTGCCATCCCTCCTAGTTAGCCACCACTTGTTATTGGTCATTGCCCACCATAGCCACCGCCATCTGCTTCTAGTCGCCAACCATCATTTATGATAGTTATAAACAATGAGATAATTATCCAAAATATCATAACCTATTGTACAATGGCCAATCAAGTCCTAAACTTTTTTATTTGGTCAATTTAATCATAAACCTTTAACAATTTGCCAATGTAAATATTCTTACCAATTTTGTAGAAAATCACTAATGTGGATGCCATCCTACATGGCATGACTACGATTCACATTTCTCGCAAAAAATGATAATATTGAGAAATTGTCAAAGATTTTAGGATTAAATTATCAAAATTGAAAAGTCTACAATTGAATTGACTATTGTACAATAAGATTAGACTTTTGGGACAATTTGCCCATAAAGTCACATTCATATGTCAAAAGTAATGAATTAGTACTAAATTTTCCTTGGAACAAGGCTATAGCACCCAGTCATCCATTCCATGTGAGGTTCCTTTCACATGCACATTAGTGACTAGAGAAATGAAAATGAAATACTTTTTGTCCACGAGTACTTGTTTCTTAATATTCGGAGAATACTCCAAAGACTTTACTGCACAGCACAAGCTTTTTTGTCTGAAAAGTAAAGCGAAAGTGAATAGGAGCTACTGGAAATAAATTTTAATAGCTTCCACGATGACCAAGACTTAAGCTATGTGGATGCCTTTGTCGTCATTACTAGTAAACTGGCATGCGTTATGTCACGATTAATCTCTTTTTCTTTTCTCACGTTATGTCCCGATTAATCTCTCTTTTCTTTTCATTCGCACTTTTTTTTAAGACTTTTTTTTTTAAAACTTGTCCTAAATCCTTAAATCACCTATTTCACAGCCCCACCAGTTGATTCTAAATCATAAAATTATTGTTTGGAACACTTGCTAAAATCAAAATTAAAAATGACCGACTAAAGATTTTTTGGTAAGAATTAGAACTTAGAAGTGTGGGTCAACAAATACAAGATAGTTCCTCACTTTTGGGATAGCCGCCAACCATCGCCAGTTGCCGACCACCGTTGACCGCAAACAGTCACCATCATCGGTTGCCATCCCTCCTAGTTAGCCACCACTTGTTATTGGTCATTGCCCACCATAGCCACCGCCATCTGCTTCTAGTCGCCAACCATCATTTATGATAGTTATAAACAATGAGATAATTATCCAAAATATCATAACCTATTGTACAATGGCCAATCAAGTCCTAAACTTTTTAATTTGGTCAATTTAATCATAAACCTTTAACAATTTGCCAATGTAAATATTCTTACCAATTTTGCAGAAAATCACTAACGTGGATGCCATCCTACATGGCATGACTACAGATTCACATTTCTCGCAAAAAATGATAATATTGAGAAATTGTCAAAGATTTTAGTATTAAATTATCAAAATTGAAAAGTCTACAAATGAATTGACTATTGTACAATAAGATTAGACTTTTGGGACAATTTGCCCATAAAGTCACATTCATATGTCAAAAGTATTGAATTAGTAATAAATTTTCCTTGGAACAAGGCTATAGCACCCAATCATCCATTCCATGTTAGGTTCCTTTCACATGCACATTAGTGACTAGAGAAAGGAAAATGAAATACTTTTTGTCCACGAGTACTTGTTTCTTAATATTCAGAGAATACTCCAAAGACTTTACTGCACAACACAAGCTTTTTTGTCTGAAAAGTAAAGCGAAAGTGAATAGGAGCTACCGGAAATAAATTTTAATAGCTTCCACGATGACCAAGACTTAAGCTATGTGGATGTCTTTGTCGTCATTACTAGTAACATTGGCATGTGTTATGTCACGATTAATCTCTTTTTCTTTTCTCACGTTATGTGACGATTAATCTCTCTTTTCTTTTCATTTGCACTTTTTTTAAGACTTTTTTTTTAAACTTGTCCTAAACCCTTAAATCACCTATTTCACAGCCCCACCAGTTGATTCTAAATCATAAAATTATTTTTTGGACCACTTGCTAAAATCAAAATTAAAAATGACCGACTAAAGATTTTTTTGGTAAGAATTATAACTTAGAAGTGTGGGTCAACAAATACAAGATAGTTCCTCACTTTTGGGATAGCCGCCAACCATCGCCAATTGCCGACCACCGTTGACCGCAAACAGTCACCATCATCGGTTGCCATCCCCCATTTATCCACACTTGTTATGGGTCATGCCCCCCATAGCCACCGCCATCTGCTTCTCGGTCGCCAACCCTCATTTATATCGTTATAAAACAATGATATAATTATCCAAATTCATAACCTATTTGTACATGGCCCATCAATTCCTAAACTTTATTGGTCAATTTAATCAGAACTTTACAGTTGCCAATGTAAATATTCTCACCAATTTTGCAGAAAATCACTAACGTGGATGCCATCCTACATGGCATGACTACCGATTCACATTTCTCGCAAAAAATGATAATATTGAGAAATTGTCAAAGATTTTAGGATTAAATTATCAAAATTGAAAAGTCTACAATTGAATTGACTATTGTACAATAAGATTAGACTTTTGGGACAATTTGCCCATAAAGTCACATTCATATGTCAAAAGTATTGAATTAGTAATAAATTTTCCTTGGAACAAGGCTATAGCACCCAGTCATCCATTCCATGTTAGGTTCCTTGCACATGCACATTAGTGACTAGAGAAATGAAAATGAAATACTTTTTGTCCACGAGTACTTGTTTCTTAATATTCGGAGAATACTCCAAAGACTTTACTGCACAGCACAAGCTTTTTTGTCTGAAAAGTAAAGCGAAAGTGAATAGGAGCTACCGGAAATAAATTTTAATAGCTTCCACGATGACCAAGACTTAAGCTATGTGGATGCCTTTGTCGTCATTACTAGTAACACTGGCATGCGTTATGTCACGATTAATCTCTTTTTCTTTTCTCACGTTATGTGACGATTAATCTCTCTTTTCTTTTCATTCGCACTTTTTTTTTAAGACTTTTTTTTAAAAACTTGTCCTAAACCCTTAAATCACCTATTTCACAGCCCCACCAGTTGATTCTAAATCATAAAATTATTGTTTGGAACACTTGCTAAAATCAAAATTAAAAATGGCCGACTAAAGATTTTTTTGGTAAGAATTAGAACTTAGAAGTGTGGGTCAACAAATACAAGATAGTTCCTCACTTTTGGGATAGTCGCCAACCATCGCCAGTTGCCGACCACCGTTGACCGCAAACAGTCACCATCATCGGTTGCCATCCCTCCTAGTTAGCCACCACTTGTTATTGGTCATTGCCCACCACAGCCACCGTCATCTGCTTCTAGTCGCCAACCATCATTTATGATAGTTATAAACAATGAGATAATTATCCAAAATATCATAACCTATTGTACAATGGCCAATCAAGTGCAAAACTTTTTAATTTGGTCAATTTAATCATAAACCTTTAACAATTTGCCAATGTAAATATTCTTACGAATTTTGCAGAAAATCACTAACGTGGATGCCATCCTACATGGCATGACTACAGATTCACATTTCTCGCAAAAAATGATCATATTGAGAAATTGTCAAAGATTTTAGGATTAAATTATCAAAATTGAAAAGTCTACAATTGAATTGACTATTGTACAATAAGATTAGACTTTTGGGACAATTTGCCCATAAAGTCACATTCATATGTCAAAAGTATTGAATTAGTAATAAATTTTCCTTGGAACAAGGCTATAACACCCAGTCATCCATTCCATGTTAGGTTCCTTTCACATGCACATTAGTGACTAGAGAAAGGAAAATGAAATACTTTTTGTCCACGAGTACTTGTTTCTTAATATTCAGAGAATACTCCAAAGACTTTACTGCATAGCACAAGCTTTTTTGTCTGAAAAGTAAAGCGAAAGTGAATAGGAGCTACCGGAAATAAATTTTAATAGCTTCCACGATGACCAAGACTTAAGCTATGTGGATGTCTTTGTCGTCATTACTAGTAACACTGGCATGCGTTATGTCACGATTAATCTCTTTTTCTTTTTTCACGTTATGTCACGATTAATCTCTCTTTCCTTTTCATTCGTACTTTTTTTTAAGACTTTTTTTAAAACTTGTCCTAAACCCTTAAATCACCTATTTCACAGCCCCACCAGTTGATTCTAAATCATAAAATTATTGTTTGGAACACTTGCTAAAATCAAAATTAAAAATGACCGACTAAAGATTTTTTGGTAAGAATTAGAACTTAGAAGTGTGGGTCAACAAATATAAGATAGTTCCTCACTTTTGGGATAGCCGCCAACCATCGCCAGTTGCCGACCACCGTTGACCGCAAACAGTCACCATCATCGGTTGCCATCCCTCCCAGTTAGCCACCACTTGTTATTGGTCATTGCCCACCATAGCCACCGCCATCTGCTTCTAGTCGCCAACCATCATTTATGATAGTTATAAACAATGAGATAATTATCCAAAATATCATAACCTATTGTACAATGGCCAATCAAGTCCTAAACTTTTTAATTTGGTCAATTTAATCATAAACCTTTAACAATTTGCCAATGTAAATATTCTTACCAATTTTGCAGAAAATCACTAACGTGGATGCCATCCTACATGGCATGACTACCGATTCACATTTCTCGCAAAAAATGATAATATTGAGAAATTGTCAAAGATTTTAGGATTAAATTATCAAAATTGAAAAGTCTACAATTGAATTGACTATTGTACAATAAGATTAGACTTTTGGGACAATTTGCCCATAAAGTCACATTCATATGTCAAAAGTAATGAATTAGTACTAAATTTTCCTTGGAACAAGGCTATAGCACCCAGTCATCCATTCCATGTTAGGTTCCTTTCACATTCACATTAGTGACTTGAGAAATGAAAATGAAATACTTTTTGTCACGAGTACTTGTTTCTTAATATTCAGAGAATACTCCAAAGACTTTACTACACAACACAAGCTTTTTTGTCTGAAAAGTAAAGCGAAAGTGAATAGGAGCTACTGGAAATAAATTTTAATAGCTTCCACGATGACCAAGACTTAAGCTATGTGGATGCCTTTGTCGTCATTACTAGTAACACTGGCATGCGTTATGTCACGATTAATCTCTTTTTCTTTTCTTTTTTATATTCAAAATCTGCTCAAGTTGAGGTGTCTGTCCAATTAATTGCAATGTTGGAACAAATTTTTTGACATGATTGACTTGGGTGCGCATGACAAGCAGTCTATTCCCGTGCCTAGAGTGAGTTACAGACAAAGTTCTAAAAGGTCAAATCTTGGATGGGGTTCGTTCCATAATTTTTATTTAAAGCAAGGGGAATAGAATATAAGATGTATTAATTACTCTCTTGTCGTTTTTAGTTACAACTAATTTTATGTTCTCGAAAACATGTTTGAAATAGAGACTCATCTAGTAAAATAATATCATTTTTTTTTCTATTTTTGGAACGAATTTGTAGTCATTAAATAAGTTTTGGAACAGAGATGATAACCAAATTTTTTTTACTTCTCTATTTCTGGAATAGAAAAAGAAATAGTTTTCTTTCTTCTTTTCACTCTCTCTCCTTTCACACTCTATCAACTCTCCTCCAATCCACTAGCCGCCAACCACCGCCAGCTGCCGACCACTGTTGGCTGCAAGTAGTCACCGCCATCGGTTGCCATGCCTTACGGTTAGCCACCACTTGTTACTGGTCACTACTCACCACCGCCATTAGTCGCCAGTCGCCAACCATCGTGGCCGCCTCTCTCCTTTGCCATCGACAACCTTGAGTCTGCTGGGTTCTTTTTGGATTATGTACTTCTTAAAGTGATTATTGTTTGAACTTTTGATCCTCCTTTCTTAAGTCAGTGTGTCCAGATTGGCATTAGGTTGCTAATAATGCCATACGATTCCCTAAAATTGGCCTTTTTCTTGTTCTCCGCGTAATTATGCTCCTAATTTCTTCATTTACTTTTTAGTCTGAATAAGATGTTTGTTGAGCAAATTTCAGTTTCAACTTTTAAGCGAATTACTTTCATGTATAGTTTGAAAATCTAGTATTCCCAATATAAAGAAAGTTCGTGTTTGTGCTTTTATTCTTTTCTGGAAGATTGTCTCTTTTATCTTTCCCCCTATTTTGGCTGTTCGAAATTTGTAGCCGAGTGTGTACTCTGAGATGGAACCATTGTATGCTATGTCACTACCTCTTCGGGCTCATGATTACCTTTTCCTCTCTAAATTTATAGGTGCTATATGTACCCCCGCCAGACTTGGTGTCTCGCCACGAAATATCGTGCGTGCATACTCGAAACATGAAAAATAAGAAGTGATGTTGATCTCAGAGAATTGGCAGAACATACTGAACGGTTCACAGGAGCCGAATTGGAGAGCCTGTGCAGGGAAGCAGGAATAGTCGCTTTAAGAGAGAACATACACGCAACTGCCGTCTATGCCCGTCATTTCCAAATCGTGAGGGAGTCCTTGAAGCCGGCATTGTCCGAAGCAGACGTTCATTCGTATGAATCGTTGCAGGGGACTCGATAGCTGAAGCATTGTGCTTGAAGCGAGACATCTGTGTTGCCCGGATCGGAGGATTATGGATTATGGATAACGTTTATGGTCTCCATCTGAATGTGGTCGCATCATTTCAACGGACTGGTCTAGATTATGACCATTGGATAACGTTTGCTGTAAATGTTTGACAAACCGTCTGATATCATTGGTGTCTGCTAATGTTTTAGTTCGATCAATAACTCACTGTTGGAGATGACACTTCATAATTGAACCAATTAGTTTTCATAATAGACTGAGCTGGTAATTAATATAAAAAAAGAACTTATTTTGCATGACTACGCACGTATAACAAATAAAATATGTATAATTACTAATTACGTGTAAAAGTTTTGAATTAGTGGTGGATTTAGAGTTATTCTTAACCTTGAAAAGCTATTAGAAACATGAAAGATTATTACGATAATGATAATTATTGGCGTATCAATAGTCACGTGGAGATTTGTCGCGACCTCCTCGAAGGTGCACTACCTAGAGTTTGGCTAATGGATTGCTACATATGATTTAGCTCGAGCTTTCCCAAACTCATACCAATTCATGACATAAGTTTTAATTCTTAACATGCAAAAATTGATTTCAATTGAAGTCGCCACTAATCTAGTACCGAGAGTTATACTTTATCCCTATGAACCATAGACTATGGGTACGGGGACTTGATTATGTTAGATTACTCTAATGCCCTTTCGGTACCATTCCGTTCTATTTCCAAAAGAATATTTTGCAGACAGCTTGAATTGATTTTATTTAACTTCCTCACATGTGTGGTGATCAAACAGATGCGCAAACATTAATGTAAATGCTAAAAAAAAATAAACAAAGCAAATAATATTTTTGGTTTTATTAATATCCTAACATACAAATTAACTAAGTGTGCAAAGATGAAGCTTTAAATATATTTTTTTGGATTTTTCACTTTTTATATGCAAATTATTTTAATATGCGATGCATATGATGAGAGTCTTGACTAATCTAATATGTCATATAACATTCAATCCTAGATTAAGCTAGTCAAACGATATGCAATTTAACCAAAGACAAGTGACTATCTAAATGACATACTAATGGTATTTTTAGGCATTTTTTATTTACTAATCAAATTCGAAATTAAATAACCTAATAAAATATGAATTCTAATCTAGCATGACTCTAGACTTTTGAATATATTATTCTAACATGATATGAATTTTTATGACCTAGACACGCAATGTTCTAGATGACATGGCTATGACATGGCATGAGATTTATGCACATAATCTAGATGTCAAGTAAATAGTATGCAAACTTTATGAAATGACTTATTTATGAAATGACTTATGCTATGACATGGATATGAAAATATTTTTAAGGTTTTTATTGAATTTTGAAATAAAATATGTAGCCTAATTTAACTATGCAATATTATCTAATATGCAACCTAATCTAAATATGCGATGCAATCTTCTGTTTTTAGGATTTAGATAACACGTCAAATCAATCAAAAAAATCTAACATGTAAATAACATCTAAATTCACCAACAAAGTTTGCGAATAAAATTGATAAATTGATGATAAGCCTTAAAGATCAAGATATCAATTTTAAAGATTCCCCCGCAATTAATTATTCAATCTATCTAAAGCCTTATAAATAGAATAAAAAATTGATATGCAGTCGCAAATTAAGATATAATGCCTATCGAGTAATGCCTATAAAAAGACAAAACGTACATTAGTCCAAATGAAGGAAATAAAATCGAATTCAAGATTAGATTAGACGATTATCTGATTTGAATAAACGATCTCTAAATCGGGCCGGCGGATGTAACTCGCAAAAAGTTATGCTTAGCCGATGGTAATGAGGGCACGCCAATGGCGCGAATTGGGTCAGTCACGACTCGACACAACTGGGCTGCGTGTTCGGTGTGATTCTTTGCTGGACGCCCAAATATTCTTATTATTTTTCCTTTTGTCACTTATGCTCTTCTCCCCTCCACCGAAGAGTTCCCCTTTTCTTCTGCTCTTGACGCTTCTTTGGCAAGGGAGGAAGCAATCTTCGGTCAAATCCTTCGGAGATTTGACCGAAATTTCTTTCTTTTTTTTTCTTTTTTTTTCTTTTCCTCCAAAGGAGAAAGCCTCCAAAGTTTATTTCCTCTTTCCTCCCAAAAATCACTCGATCAGGGACACACATTCTCATCTTATATGATATCTTCCTTTGATCTCCAAAATTCTCTCCTCTTTTGATTCGACCAAATATTTTTTCTATCGACTAGTTCCATGCGAATATTTGACTGTGGCCAAAACTCTTTTCACAATCGTGACCCTTCCAATTTCGCCGATTAAAAAGATAACGAACCTGGACGAAATTACATGCTCTCCGTGCGTGGACCCACTCTATATGAAAAGTGCTCCTAAAGCTATTGAGCAAATAAATCGTAGCATTTCTTTTAGGGATTATAGTGAATCCTTAATTTTTCCATGCAATTAAGTTTATATGATTTGTCAAAATTTAGGTGTCAACAAGATTTTTTGATACTTAAATACGGAGAATGTTATCAAGTAGCTTATTAATAATTGGATTTATTATAAATTAGATGAAAAACCTATTTTAGTAGACATGTAAGTCTCAATATATTCAATGCTCAAAATATATATTGGATAGTAAGTTTTAGCATCGAAAAAATCATTGAATATGGATGAAACAAATCTAAAGAAAAGTCACCTTTCGGTCTATTTACAACATCTGAAAAAGAAATGAATGAATCAAGAAATCAACATTTACTGTTGTTACTAAATTAATCTTGAGAGTTTATTTAAATTTTTTTTTATTATTTATAATTATCTTCAAATTTTGCTGCGGATATGCTTTAATCAATTTTTAGTCAAAACACTAAACTTTAAAAGTATACGTTGTGAGAATACTCTTAATGCTTTTTCTTAAATCCTAAACAAACAAGCAATACCTTTTCTTTTCCTCTATAGGAGCTTGTCAAATCCTTCAATTTGTGTTTTTGTAATTATATTTTTTTTGAAGTATAATAATATCTATCACGAATAAAAAATTATTAATATCATAAAAAACTCCAAATTAAGACAAATATAATAATTTGTACTCTCCGCAGTTTCACACTTTGACCGAGGGCTTCCTTGGGGAAGAAGATTGCTCTCTCACATCGATGGCTCTTGGCGTAGAAGGCGACGCGACGCGAGCTCCTCAGTCCCATGGCTTGCCCTCCAATACCCACGTCGCCAACAATCGGTTCTTCTCTTTTTTTACCTTATCTTCTTCTTTTTGTTTTGTTTGTACCTTCATATACTGACTTGTCGCTACCTAGTCGTCTCTGGAATCGCTTGACAATTATCTTGATGCTCCGAGGCGTGTTGGGCCTTTTTTGGGATCAGTGAATGTTCAGGAGTTAGAGAAAAGAGCCTGTGAAACTCTTTAGCTTGTTCCAGGGAGAGAAATTGATCGAATGCCCGCGAATTTTTGACTGGAATGTAGGAGGCGGAAGATCGCGCTGCAGAGGAAGTCTCTACCAATCGCGTTGGGTACTATGGCTTCCAGTTGTTGGTTTGTTTGTTGGTTTCCATGGATCTCCTTAGCTGGTCGTGGGTTTGCTTGGGTTTGAGTTGATGCTTTCTTTTTCGTCCCAGTCGAGAAGCCGCTCATCCAAGAGGTGCGAAACAACGACACTTTGATCATTGTTGGTGAGCCGGGAAGTGGAAAAACTACACGTAAGTATCGATGTAGGTATAGCATGTAGGTGTCTGTGGTACCACACCCTTCGGCATTTCGTCATAACTAGGCACAAAACATAGTACAATATTATGTATTTGTTTCATGATGTTTCTTCATATCCAAGTGTATAAACATCGAAATAGTAAGGTTGCAAAGTGCGACATATTGCTGTGGTCCCATGACATGTATAGTCGTGCCTTATGCTATTTCCTTTTTTCCCCCTTAAGGGAGTTGTTACATCCTTGACATTATTTTTTTACCAGAGATACCACAATTTCTATTTGATGCTGGGTTCTGTCGCGATGGGAAAATTATTGGGGTTACCCAACCACGGCGTGTGGCGGCTGTTACTGTTGCCAAAAGAGTAGCAGAGGAATCTGGGGTTGAGTTGGGCCAAAGGGTCGGGTATTCCATCAGGTTTGATGACATGACATCCGGTTCAACAAGAATCAAGTACATGACGGATGGCTTGCTTCTAAGGTTAAGTTTCTGCCTTTTTTATCTCCTGTGACTTGCATAGTATGTTCAACCAGTTTGACGACATCTGCTTGTGATAGGATGATACTAATCTTCAGTTGGGACACTAAAGTTTGGTTGTATTCAGCGTGTTATCTATAAAGATTGAAGATTCCGGTAAGATTCAGTAGTTGGATGCATTGATACTTTTCAGTGGGCTAACAAAAAAAATCAGACTTACTGGTCTTATTTCTTTAGATCTATAGGGGGAGCAAGATCTACTAACTAGCTGAAATTATTTTAGATATCTTGCTAATTGGTCTGGAGGCTGGCAAAGCTTTAGCTCTTGTTTTTTAGATATGTTTGAACCAGTAGAGGTTTTATACTTCCTATTATAGTAGATGGAAAAATCATGTGAAACTTGTATTCTGCTAAATGAGCAACTTATGGTGATCTCAATCTTTGCCTGCGGAGCTGATACTACTCTTCTACAGGGAATCACTGTTAGATCCGTATCTTTCTAGGTACTCCGTGCTTATTGTGGATGAAGCTCATGAGAGAACAGTCCACACTGATGTGCTGTTGGGCTTGTTGAAAGATGTTCAGAATAAAAGGTCTGCATCCGCCAATGATTGTCCAAATACTAAATATAGGCAGTTGAACGATGGCGTGCTCTTGGACAGGCAAGGTGTTTGGTCCAGTACTTTGAAACAATGCCAAAGCAGACGGTTTTCTGCATTGAAGTTGATTATTATGTCTGCTAGCTTAGATGCACGTGTCTTCTCTGACTATTTTGGTGGGGCAAGAGCCGTTCGTGTCCCGGGGAGGCCATTTTCTGTGGATATACTATATACTCTTCTTCCTCAACCAGATTATCTAGATGCAACCCTGATTACCATATTCCAGGTTGTTTTTTAATACTTATTTGCTTAGGCATTCTTATGGCTTTATAAAAAAAGAGTCACCACCTATAGGAAGTTTGTGTCTTGGTTCACAGTCGATGTGGCATTGCTCTAACTTTTGATGTGGTAGTTTTGTTTTTGTTTTTTTTTTTATTGATGTTCTGCCGTTAGTATGACTGCTAGGATTGTTTGTTAAACGCAACTTTGTTGTAGTGTCTATAAAATGCAGTATCAATTGTGTAACTCTCTTCATATATTTAAGTTTGAAAACAGAAAACTTTTATAAATGATTTATAAACTAGAATCTGCAGTAGCACCTTTGGGTTTCTTGTTAATTGGTTTTTTTTATTGCTTTAGCTTCCGTATAGTTTTACTTTTGAAGGCTTGCCGAATATTCTATTTGTTGTGGGCTTGCAAAATCACTTTTTGTTTATTTGACTAGGATACGATTCATGATTTTCCATCTGACCTGATTTAAGAAAAGAAGTTTTAAGTGTATCAGCATAGACTGTGGTGCATATTTTAACTCAATGTCATTAATTAAATGAACGTCTCAATGAAGTTTCCTAATTTGTTTTCCCCTTGGATACATTGCTGTGCGAGCTACTCTTTTGTTTGATCCCAATCAGTGGCTTGGAATATTTGCAATATTTGATAAGTGCGTGTTTTGCATTGCTCAGATCCATTTGGAGGAGGATCCGGGAGATGTCCTTGTATTCTTGACTGGTCAAGAGGAAATTGAATCCGTTGAAAGACTTATTCAGGAGCGACTACGGCAATTGCCTGAAGGCAACCGTAATATGTGGACTGTTTCCATATTTTCGTCTCTTCCCTCTGAGAAACAAATGCGTGTCTTTGCACCCACTCCTCCTGGATTTCGTAAGGTGACTATCCAAGCTGCTCAAAATTTTGCAATTTTTATATGTGCAGTGCTTCTGTTATAGTCAGATCCGTTTCTATAAAATGAGGATTTGTATTTTGGATTCTTTGGGGCTTTATGAACACTTTAATGTTTTTCTCTATTAGCTGTCACGTTAATGTTTTACATTGACTTTATGTAAGGCCTAAATGGCCATGCATCTTTCTTGTATCTATTCTTGTCTTGGTATGGTGAAGCATGAGAGGATAGTTGATACTTATGTCTATTTACTTCACTTGGAGGACAAGCGATTAAAATATATTCTTTGTGATATTTCTTAGCTTTTCTTATCCTCAGTATCTTCACATGTTGACATATATAGACTGGTCACAGGACTCTTTGTGCTGTTGGTAGCGGGTTTCTAACATTAATAGACTCTATGAATCTGGTTGTTCTTGTTGGTTTATTGTGACGGCATAACATCCTGCTATTTGTTGTCAAGATGGTTTATTTCCTCTCATTACCTTTAGACAATCTATTTGGATTTATGGACTGTTGATATATCATATTTATATTCCTCTTACTTTATTGTTTATAGGGTGATGTCATTGTCATTTGGTAAGCTAAAATAATTTTGTGGAAATTTAGTTTTCTAATGGTTGTTACTAATATAAAAGGAATCTTTCAGGTTATATTGGCCACTAATATAGCTGAGACATCGGTGACTATACCTGGGATAAAGTACGTTGTAGACCCTGGATTCGTGAAAGCAAGATCATATGATCCGGCTACGGGCATGGAATCATTACTTGTCGTACCAACTTCCAAGGCTCAGGCTTTACAAAGAAGGTAGTTTGCACTCATCGTACTCTGGTCTATGCTTTTGTAGTGTGACCACATTTCAAATACAGTCCAAAGAAGAAAAAGGGAAAGGGATTCCATTTAGATTCACAGGTGTTGAAGTCCCAACGTGGTACCATACAAATTTTCTTGACTGAAAACATACACTATCTTGCCCTTAAATAGCAACATGAGGATGGTAGACAGTCTCTCTTCATTCCCCTGTCGATGCATACTTTCAGACAGTGTGAATGTTCAAAAATCCATTTTAGAACTTTGACCATATAAAAAATCCCATGTTAATAGACTCAAACCTTGTTACTGCAGTGGACGAGCAGGACGTGAAGGACCTGGGACATGTTACCGTCTCACCCAGAAAGCAAATTTGAGAAACTTGAGGATTC
Source organism: Melaleuca alternifolia (assembly GCA_019926035.1). NCBI lineage: Eukaryota > Viridiplantae > Streptophyta > Magnoliopsida > Myrtales > Myrtaceae > Melaleuca > Melaleuca alternifolia. The sequence goes on along the minus strand of JAGKPW010000089.1, from coordinate 54,577 downwards.
GATGAAGCCTGAGATTAAGAGATGCAATCTCTCAAATGTTGTTTTGCAACTCAAGGCTTTGGGTGTGGATGATGTTATTGAGTTTGACTTTATTGAAAAACCACCAAGGTTATTCCCTGAGAGATCTAATTGCTTTATCATTTAGTCTCATGTGCATACTTCAGTGTGTCTGCTAGACTGCAGACGTGTAATCTTTTAAGCCTTTATTAGTGTTATTTGATCCAGTTTTGTTGGATTCATCTTTATCAATGATTTAATTTGGCTACTAAATTGTCCTTCGAAAATTATCCGTCATTTCGGCATCACCCTGTCTCTTTTGCCCCATAAATTTTCTATTTCACCTTCTTTTTCACCATCTCTCTGACCGAAAAATCTGGGTAATTTGATAAAAATGTATGTATTCTTACGCAACATGTGGGTGCACCAGGTTGTCAAGCTGTCCCCACATGAATTTGTTACGGTGCTTCTCTTGTATTGATGCTTCTTGAGGTTATTTTGCTGATAATATATAATGAAATTATGTGACATAAAATGGGTTGTGATGGGGTATCCTTACATTACCTAGTACTCCTTGTATTTGTTGCTGGGTAATGACACTCGTAAGCTTTTGATCAGGACAGCTATTGTGAAATCGTTGGAGCACTTATTCTTGCTGGGTGCTTTAACGGAAGATGGTAAATTATCAGATCCATTGGGGCACCAGATGGCTTGGCTTCCCCTTGATACCATTTATTCGAAGGCACTCATCCAAGCTAGTCAGTTCAACTGCCTGGAAGAAATGCTGATTACAGTTGCGATGCTTTCAGTAGAATCCATATTTTATGCCCCTCGTGAGAAATTAGAAGAGGTTAGTTATGAGCTAATACTTGTGAGGCCATTCATCTTGCTTTTCTTCTGGTCGTTTATGCAATGGGTGGATGCAATTGTATTACTGAAAGGATAAGCTAGGTATATATGTATATATCTTTTTTGAGTTGTAATTGTATTCAAGTGTAACATGCCTGAAAGGTCAAGTATACGCCTGCAGTGTTATCTTACATGATTTGTGAGTTAATGGACGTCCAATTTCCGTAGCCGTGAGTTCAACTGTGATAATGTTATATTCAAGTCCTTCAGTGGGCTATTGTTTCATTAATTTGCAATAAGCTGAAATTATATTTATAGGCTCTTCCATTTGTTTTAGTCTTGTTTTCTCAGGCTCTTTTTGAGACAACCATTCTGGCTGGTTAATATTGGTGAATTGTTCTGTATATAACTGGAGAGCTGACTACTTAACTTTGTCGGGACAGGCAAGAACTGCAATGAAAGGCTTTTCAAGTGCAGAGGGCGACCACATCACCTTGATTAATGTGTTTCGAGCAGCTGATGAGTTCTTGGAGAAGAGGAAGAGTGGTCAAAGCAAAGAAAAAGATGATAAAGTTCTCAAAAAATGGTGCAAAGGAAATTTTATCAATAGTAGACCCCTTAGACATGCGCGTGACATTCACAGGTTGCCTATGAACTTTTGCATGTGGTCTTTGCTTCTCCACACTTCTTTGGACAAGCATTATTGATCCTCTAACTGTGCTTTTTGATGTATGTCTTACAGACAGATTCAGGGACATGTAGAGCAAATGGGGCTGAACATCGCTTCCTGTGGAGATGACATGGTTCAGTTTCGGAGATGCCTTGCCGCTTCCTTTTTCCTCAATGTGGCTTTGAAGCAGCCAGAAGGATCATACAGGTGCTGGGTGTTGATTAGGATCGCTTCCTGTTTTTTTATGATAAATGTCTTCATTCCAGTTCTCTTATAGACTCCATTTCCTAACATTACATATTTGGTGTGGAAAATAGGGCTTTGACAAGTGGTCAGGTGGTGCAGATCCATCCTTCTTCTGTACTTTTCCGGACAAAACCAGAGTGCATTATCTTCAATGAATTAGTTCAAACTAATCACAAGTACATTCGGAACATAACCAGAATTGATTACTTGTAATTATCTGAGCTGGCTCCTCAGTATTATAGCATGAAGAGATAGGATCCCCAGGATCAATTTTGACAGGTATTGGAATGCTTGGTGATATGTGAATGCCATATATTGTATTCGGCCTATCCTTAACTGTAATCAATTTTCGGTGCTTTCCTTTCATTTTTACTATATGTTCCGGGTGAGGTGCCATGGTATAGAAAAGTACTATATGACGACGGATTACTTGTTATTAATATTTTTTTTTGGTAACTTAAGAAATTTGTAATAACTTTTGCAAAATGTGCTATACAGAGTGATAACTCGGGCCCACAAAACTTGCACTCATGGAGACCTTTAGAGTCATGCATGAGTGGAAGGGTGCCGTGATTTCAAAAGCTGACGAATTACTTATTTTGTGTGTTATATTTTTTAAAAACATTTCCTTGGTTGTGCTATAATTGATTGATTGCTCTAGGCCTTCCTAATTATTTTTGTGTGCTCGAAAGACAGGCACAAAGCCTTTTAGTATAGCGACACCGAGTCGAGTTTGAGCGCTAAATTAGATCGACTTGACTAGGTTGGAACTGTACGGCCAAAAAGGACAGGGGAAAAAAAAATGAAGACTTCAGACTTCTTGTTGAGGAAAGGGATAACAAGCAAAATTGCTCATCTCCAATTGAAAAGATTTCGGCAAAAAGCAAAATAAAGAATATACAGCTTTTGAAAAGCTTTCATATCCACCCTCCAAATATGGAATTAATTTGACCAATACGGGAGATCCATCGATCAAGACTGGTTTATCTAGGAGAAGTTATTAATCAGTTCTTCAAGGAGAGGAAGACAGTTCTATTGTCTGATCTCCATTGATTTGATCAACAAACATTGGCTGTTTACTCTCGATTTAAATTTGATTTAGCGTATATTAGTCTATAGGGCAAGTCCTAAAATGTTTAATCATCAGCTAAGCCTGTGAAAAATCTCGATTGTCATTCTTTTTTTGCGCAACTTTCACCGGTCCTCTCGGAGTCTCCTAGGTTTTCTATGTGGATTGACTGGTTGGGAGGGAGGTTGTGGATGGGTCAAGGTTGTACCATGTCGTATGGAGCAGATGTTGGTCATTGGTTGAGTTGGAACACTCCTTGAGTTTGGTAGACTGGCCTGGGGTTAGCGTGAAGGCTTATTTTAAGTTCGAATCGCTCGTTCATTGATTGATCTAAAAAAAGTTTGATTTATTGGAAATGTAGATTGTAGAAGTGGGAAGTTTCAAAATAGATAGATTCTAAATTTAGAACCCTAATGGGACAGATTTTTAAATTTTTGATACTTGAAAACCTACTCTATGATCGGGTTTTAGGATCTACTTTGAACCCGAACAATTTAATTTTTTTTTATTCCTTTGATGGACTAATTTTTGTAAAACACCCCTTAAGTTACAAGAAAGACAAATATCAATTACAGCAAAATGAAAGAACAAATACATTATAAAATAAACAAATAATATAAAGCATTGGGGAAGTGCCTAACTCATCTCTAGCCAAGCAAAATGAAAATTAAAGAAACAACAGAATTTAAAATCGCATGAAGCAACAGTCCGTAAAAGATAAAAAAAGAAAAGAAAAAAACCACAGCATCTTCAGCTATGTATTATTGTGGGGTGCCGAGAATCATCGATGGATGGCTTGAACAAAATTGAATTTTTTGAACGAGATAGAGGTCAAACAATGTATATCCTCAAAAACTTTGCTTGATGTGCCGGCATTCACTGAGTTGAAGACACATTAGATGCCGCCAAAAGCTAGAACCCGCCACTTTGGGATCGGCATTCACTGAACAACTTAAAACCTAATGTGTCAAGACCGAGTCTCATTTTTTGGAACTCGAAACAGATCTTGTAAATCTTATGATTAGAATAGAGCTGGCTAGATAGGATAGATCCGATCCAACTTTAAGATGTGTCCCGAATCAATGCTTACTCATAGCAGGTTCAACTTGTCCTCCTAATATAAACCAACGATTTGCGTGATCTCGGACATGCTCAAAGAAAGAGTATGCATGATGTGAAGCGGACATCATGATTGCGAGTCTGAAATTCCATGATAGCGGAACGACCGGCCGCCAGTCCCCATCGCTCATCAATTGAAAGCGTTCGGATTCCCCGGTCAGCATTGACATGGAACCGCCGTCGGCGTTGGCTCGGCTGGCTCCCCCACTTTCTTCACTTTGACCAAGCGTTCCAAACTTCCGTTTAAGTTCATTTTCACGACAAAATGCAAGCCAAAATAATAATAATAAAGGGACCAATTAGAACGAGACACATGCGCATATCATCAGAAAAAGTCCAACTTAAATGGCCTCATTTCTCGATCTTGAAATGCATTTCGTCTGGATGCGATGACGTATACTTTAATCATTTCATACATTACAATTTGGTTATCCGTACCTGACTCGACTCAACTCGTAATCGATTCGACCTGTACCGTTAAAATGCTCCCATATTTTATAATTTTTAAAAAATGTATTGTTAAAATAATTTTATGCAATATTATAATTTTTCTAATTTTTTTATTTTTAATTATTTTTCTTTTCAAAAAATATATCTTCATTTTTTTGCTTTTTCCTCTTCCATTTTCCGGAATCTAGTGAGCTCATCTCTCACCTTTTGGCTGGTGACCAACTTCGAAAGAGGGAAAAAGGAGAAAAAAGGAAAGAAAAAAAAGAAAAAAGGAAAATAAAATAATCAAAATTTTACATTTAAAAAATAAAATAATTAGAATTTTAGAATTTTCATAGTTTTAAAATTGACTTGCTAATAAGATTTAAAATTTTCTATTGATAATACTTAAAATTAATTAGATAACCCATTTATGACTCATTTAGAACTCATTTAAGATTTATTAGGTTATTAAGCTAACTCATTTATGACCCATTTAACTTTTAAGTTAACCTATTTATGACCCGTATTATCTCATATGATTTAAAAAGATGGGTCTTTGACACATTTTACTACCTCTAATGTTAAGTGATTATGTTTATTGGTTAGTGGTTTGCTCGTTTTTGGTTTGGTTGCTCAGCTTAGCTCTATTTTCCTAGAACATCACTGTGAATCCATTTGTCTCTTACATCTCAACCTTTCTAGTAATTTTTGCTCCCGTTCGAACATGATATGTTTGATTCACATCTTTGACGCATGTCTTCTGACCATACAAGAGCAATTCAGCTTTCACTATGTTATGTGACATCCCAATTGCACCATCGCATGTCCATTTTCCATTTCCGGGCAAATGTGGCATAGATGAATTACTTAAAAATGTCATAAGTTAAATTTTTCAATTTTCACTATTGGAACACTAGATTATCATTAATCTAGGAAACGTTTTTGTCTTGACATTCTACATCCGCCAATACGTGGTTGACATGTTGGTGTGTTGTTCTCACGTCTTTTCTCTGAATGTGATTTTCGCTACTGCTTTACATCTCAATCTTCTTGTTGAACTTGTCGTGATTTTCTATGCATACAATAGTTTTAGTTTTTGTCTTCTGACCATACAAGAGCAATCCAGCCTTTGCTATGTTCTGTGACATTGAAATTGCACCATTGTACGCTAATTTTCCATGTATTTGTGGCATAGCTCGATTAATAACCAATATCCTAAGCTAAATTCGTCAATAATCACTGTTGGATCACTCAATTGTCATTAACCTAGGAAATGCTTTTGTCCTGACATTCCATATTCACCAGAAAACATAGAGTTTAACACGATGATGTGCTGTTTTAATGTTCTTTCTTTGAACTATTCTCTCTCTCTCTCTCTCTCTCTCTCTCTCTCTCTCTCTCTCTCTCATTTGTAGTTTTTATTTTCAGGGAATAAAATGCTGGAGATGTGAAAAAGCTACAGGATGCAGGAATCTACACTTGCAATGGTTTGATGCATACAAGGAATGTTAGGATCGACGCACAATCGGAATAAAGTAAAATGAGTGAAAGGGAGAGAAAATTGAGACACGAGGTTTTATCTTGGTTCACCCTTAAACTAGGGCTACGTCCAGCAGATGATTCTACTATATCAGCACCTCACACTCTCTTTACAACTCTCAGGGCAAAAAGCAAAAAATTATTCTTTCATTGCAAGAAGCAAAACTCTTCTTTTAGCGCAAGAAGCAATATTTTGTGCAAGAAGCAAATCTTTGCGCAAGAAGTAAAAAGAGTATATATATGGCAGTAGCTATTTATGAGCCTAAGCTCAAACTACTAATGAATAGCAATAGCTATTCACGCATGACCCACGTACTTTCCTGTTATAGGGGAGTATGAACCACACCCCAATATTCTCCCACTTGGTAAATACTTCCCATGCTTCTTTAGACCCAATTCAGTTGTACACCATTGATACTTTTCTACAATCATTGCCTTGATAAAAAAATATGCACTATTCACCTGTGTGTCAACCTTTTTCAGCATTACAACTTTTTGTTCTACTTTTTCTAGAATGAAGTGATATTGAATGTCAATGTGCTTTGTTCTTGCATGAAAAACAGCGTTCTTAGCCAAGAATATAGCACTATGACTATCACATCCAATATTCACTCTTCCTGTTGTAAAACCAAGCTCTTTACACAATCTGTTCATCCAGATTACTTCCTTAGCAACATGAGTAAGAGCCATATATTCTGCTTTAGAAGAAGATAAAGCCACCGTACTCTGTCTCTTGCTCATCCAAGACACAGCTCCACCAAATAAGGAAATAACATAACTAGTCGACCTCCTGCTATCAATGTCACCTCCCCAATTAGCATCAACAAAACACTTCAGTTCTAATGCTTGATGTTCTTTTGGGCTTTTCATACCTTCATAGCATAACTCAAAGTTAGACGTACCGCGAAGATAACGTAGCACCCTCTTTGCAGCTATCCAGTGCTTTTTTTCTGGATTAGACATATATCTACTCAATACTCCCATTGCATGGGCAATATCTAGACGAGTACACACCATGACATACATTAAGCTCCCTACTGCACTTACATATGGAACTGCTGCCATCTCTTTTGCTTCCTCTCCAATCTTGGGACACTGGTGTTTTGATAATTTGGAACTTGTCGACATAGGGGTGTTCACAGGTTTACAGTCTGCCATGTTTAACTTTTTCAGCACACTTTCAACATATTTCTTTTGACTTAACCACAACCTCCCATTCTCACGTTCCCTCCTTATCTGCATGCCCAAGATGAAGTTTGCTGGGCCTAGATCTTTCATCTCAAACTGTTTTGCCAACAGTCCTTTCACGGTGCTAATCATTCTCATACTGTTCCCAACTAGCAGCATATCATCAACATATAATGTTAAGATAACAAAATCATCATCTAACCTCTTCACATAGACACAATGATCAGCATCACAACGAACAAAACCAAGTTTCAAGGCATATGAGTCGAACTTTTGGTACCACATTCTTGGAGATTGCTTCAGGCCATACAAAGACTTATTCAATTTGCAAACAAAATCTTATTTTCCTTTGACCACAAACCCATTTGGTTGCTTCATGTAAATATCCTCCTCCAAGTCACCATGAAGGAACACTATTTTTACATCAAGCTGCTCTACCTCTAGATTATATGTAGCAACTACAGATAAAACAAGTCTTATTGTCACGCCCCGATCCCGACTTGCGACAGTCCCCGAAGATGGTCCTTGTCGGTCAATAAATTGGTGACGTTCCCAGGAATAATCGTCGATCAATTTAAATACTCATTAAATTAATAGATAATTACGCAGCGGAAACAAATAATTAATCCCAGACAAAACCTGAGGTGTCTGAAAATCTCTTAATTTAAACAAACTAATTTAGTGATTACCAACAAACCGTATGACGATTAAACCCATTAATAATACAATAAAAAATCATGGGTAAGGGGTTAATTAGGTATCTCTAAAAAATATCCCTATCTGATTACAACAAAATAAACTAACTTCTTGGCACTCCTAGGCTCCTCCAGCCTCACCTGACCCTCGAGGAGGGACTTCACGATCTGGACCTGTAAAAAGGGGTTAACAACAACAATGAGATAAATCTCAATGAGTCTACCACCTAATCCTCGATTAGGAGAGCCCTCACCCTAGGGTCCCTATCCTGTGGGGTAACCTATCTCTCGTATCGTGGTTGCTTCGTTTTAATGTCTAATTAGCTCGCTAATCCTCGATCAATAATTAAACAATTAATTCTACGATCAATAAATTAATCATTTAATAATTGACTTAAATAAATAACAATCGCAATCAATAGCAACCACAACCAATTATCAATCACAATCAATATCAATCACAATCAATTTTCAATCACAATCAATTATCAATCACATCCAATTGCACAATCAGTTATATTAAATAACTGCTATAACAAGATAATTACATTTCCAAAATAAATCTTAATTTAAATAATTCATCTCTAATTGGGTACAATTGCAATAAATAATTTCCATTGTGTAAATTACCAATCTACTCTCGTTCAGCTGATTGTCGAATTCAATCAAATCCATTGAATTATCAATTTGTCACTTATTTCTATAATTAAGCCTAATATCCATAAAATCCTAATTAATCTGTAATTAGCTAAAATTAGGTGAATCAACAGTAATTCTAGAAATGGCTAAATTAATTCCAATAGCTGACAAATCAACCAACTGGAGTGAACAAATTACCAATTTGTCCTCTAGTTATTCAATTTTTACCAAAGCACCCCTACTTGGCTAAAATTACCAATTTACCCCTAAAACCTCCAAAATTACTAAATTGAATCCCTAATCAACCAACCGACCCTCTAATCAATCAATTGGTTATTAATTATATCCAATTAAGCCAATAATTAGCTACTAGAGCGTGTAACCGCCCTAATTGGGGATTAGGAGGCGACTCACCTCCAATCCCAGCTTTTCAGTTTCAAATTGGTGACGTCGGATGACAACGATCCTAATTCATCTTCAATTTCGCGGTCCGGACGCACAATTGAGCTGAAAATTCCACGGTATGGCTCGGCAGGAAGTGGGGGTGACGACGGCGGCAGATTTTCCGGCGAGTTTTTGGCTAGTCAACGGCGAAGATCCCGGCGAGCAGCTTAAACTCCGGCGAGATAGATTCTGACTTCGGCGAGGTGCCCATGCTATTGGCGTGCTAGGCAGAGCTATTGAGATGGCTCGGCTGCTTGGCTCAGGGGCTGAATGAGGTGCTGGGACAGCTGGGTGGCTCGGCTAGGCAACCGAACGGCGTCATTCGCGACTGGAGCAAGCAGGGAAATGCTCGGCAAGCTGGAAAGCAGAAGCAGGAGCGCCGGTGCTGGATCTCGAGCTGAGGGGACGGTGCTGCAGCGTTGGGGGCTACGTGGGCGACGATTGGGACTGATGGACGGTGTTTAGAGGCTTTTCGAGGTGATTACGGGCTTCGATTTGTCTCGGTATAGGGAGTTGCAGGTGATGGTTTAAACAGAGGCTGGGGTTCTCGATTTGGGCGTGTTGGACGGCTTAATGAAGTCCACGGCGATGGGGATGAGCTTCGGTGGCCACCACGACTTCTCCTCAGCCATTTCCCCCAATTTTCTGCTCCAATTTCATCTCCCTCCCTTCAACAATGGCGGTTAGGGTTTTTTTTTGTTCTGCAGGGGTTCGCGCGAAGGAGAAGAGGAAGAAGACGGGTTGATGAGGCAAGAGGGAGGCTAGCTGGCGCGTGCTCGGCTGCCGCGTGGCCAGGGCCCCGCGTCCACGCGCGCCACGTGGCCAGGCTACGCCTCGCTGGCAACCCGTGTAGCCAAGGTCTAGCTCACGCGTGCAATGAAGAACCATGGGCCAAAAAGGGAAGGAAATAAGGCTGGGCCGAGCCAGGAGGAGGAAAGGGAAGGAAGGAGGCTGGGCTCGCGAAGGAAAAGGAGGAAGGAAGGACTAGGCTGGCCCACGCGCGAGACTAGAAGGGAAATAGAAGGAAAGTAGAGGAAATAAGAAGGAAATTCGAGAAAACTCGGAAGGATAAGGAAAAATTCCAAAGTTTGGGGAAAACTTAAATATTTTCCCTAATTCCAAGCTTTATTTCCCAAGCTAAATTGAATACATTTTCCCTCGAAATTCTATTCCAAAATTTCCCCCAAAAACAGGCTGTTACACTTATGGAATTTAATTTAGCAACAGGAGAAAAAAATCTCACCATAATTGACTCCTTCTATCTGCGAGTACCCCTTTGCAACAAACGAGCTTTGTATCATTCTGTATCTCCATTTGCAGTCATCTTCTTCTTGAATACCCACTTAGAACCGATTGCCTTTCGATCTGCGGGTAGTTTTACCAAACTCCACGTTTTGTTTTTATCTAATGAGTCCATCTCATCTTTCATAGCTGTCTCCCACTATTTGGCATCTTCCGCCTTTCTTGCTTCTTTAACAGTATTTGGATCATCACATCACATGTAACAGTCTGAACACAATTTTCATTATTGGCAAATAAGGTATACCTCTGAGATGGTCTAGTTTGCCTTGTGGACCTCCTTAAGACTAGTTCAGGTAGTGCTTCAACTTCAAATTCAGTATTAGAATTTACAATATCATCCTCCACATCAGCTCATCAGCTTTAGAATCTAAATTTTCTACTTCAACTGGTGTAGCCTCTGTCTCTCCCTATAAACCAACATCTAACTCAACCGTTTGTGGTTCTTCGGAAGCTTGTGAAATAATTTGATTCACCATAGATTCTCTGAACACCATATCCTTATTATAGACAATACGTTTAGTATCAGGATTCCATAGCTTATATCCTTTAATGCCATCCTTGTACCCAATGAAAATGCACTTTTCTGACTTGCTCTCAAGCTTATTCATCTTTTTCCTTTGGCACATGCACATATGCTTCGCAACCAAACACTCTAACATAACGTATATTTGGCTTCTTTCCGAACGGTGCCTCAAACGGTGTCTGATCCTTTAAAGATGACATGGGAGACCTGTTCTTCAGATAACAAGCAGTAGCCATTACTTCTGCCCAAAATTCAGGTGCTAAACTTGCATCACTCAACATACTTCTCGCCTTCTCCATAAGAGACCGATTAAGTCTCTCTGTGACTCCATTTTGTTGAGGTGAATAGGGCGTTGTTTTCTACCTTGCAATATACTAGTAGCACAAAATTGATCAAATTTCGCCGAACAGAATTCTCCTCCATTGTTAGTTCGCAGAACTTTAATTTTTCTATCAAACTGATTTTTCACTAAAGCTTTGAACTCATGAAATTTTTCAAACACATCATCTTTCCTCTGCAAGAAATATATCCATACATATCTGGAAAAATCATCAGTATAAGAGACATAATACCTTGATTTTCCAAACGTTGCTACAGGTGTAGGACCGAAGACATCACTGTGGATTAAATCCAAAATTCCTTTTGCTCTCCCTCCTACGGATTCAAAAGATACCCGATTTTGTTTTCCATGTAAACAATATTCACAAAATCCAAAATCCATAGAGCAACTTGGAATTCCACCTACCATCTTCTTTGAAGTAAGAGTCACCAAGCCTTTTTCACCAATATGACCCAATCTTCGATGCCACAACATCGCCTGATCTTCTTTCACCTGCTCCGTGATATAATTCTCGCCACTAATCACTGTGCTTCCCAGTAATTTCCACAATTTTCCTTCCCGTTCGCCTCTAGCAATCACCATAGATCCGGGAGTAAAATTGCATGAATACTTATCACTGGTGAAAGTAATGCCGGCATCTGCCATAGTTCCCACATAAATAAGATTTCTGGTGAGACTAGAAATATGCATCATATCTGGAAGATTCTTGACTGTCCCATCTTTCATCTTCAGCTTCACCTTTCCGCAACCAACAATATCAAGCGTCGTATCATCTCCCAATCGTACTGTACCTCCTTGATATGGCTCATAACAACAGAACCAATCTCGATGAGGTGTCATGTGGAAAGATGCTTTAGTATCAATTATCCATGCATTATAGTCAGCATGAGATGAGTTACAAACGAGATACATATCTCTTGCACTATTGTCATCATCTTTCTTTATACTAGACAATGGCGCCTCATCTCGCTTCTTTAGACCCACACTTTTACTTCTGCAATCCTTTTTCAAGTGTCTAGCTTTTCCGCACTTCCAACATTTAATTTCATATCGATTTCGGCTTTTAGATCTTCCTCTGAATTTATTTCTGTCAACAAATTTGGATTTAATTTTCACTACTCCTTCCTCTTACAAAAAGAGCCTCATTCGTTGTATTATCAGAACCTGCTCTCCTCATATCCTAAGACAATAAAGCAAATACAACATTCTCAAAAGACAGCGCACTAACACTAGTGCCAATCGAAACAATTATATGTTCCCATGAATTCGGCAGTGAACACATCAAAGTACATGCTTTATCTTCCTCATCCAAATTAACATCAATAGATGCAAGCTGCCCACATATCGTGTTGAATTCGTTTAAGTGTGCAGAAAATGAATCACCTTCACTCATCAGGATATTGTAAAGTCGCCTTTGCAGAAATAATCTGTTCACGAGTGATTTGCTTTGACAAAGGCTTCCCAACTTAGTCTAGAGATCTTTTGCCATTTTTTCAGAGGTCACGTTCACCAAGACATTATCAGTGAGACATAGCCAGATCAGACTTCGCGCCTTCCGATCACTGCTAATCCATGCCTTCAATTGATTTGATGAAGACACAATATCTTCTTCCTTTGCCTTCTCCTTGGTAATCGCCTCAGGTTTTTCTTCCTCAATCACATACCACAAATCTCTATCCACGAGCAAAGCCTCCATCTTCAGTTTCCATAACTCGAAACCCTTTCCTCCGAACTTCTCCACTGCAATTCGCGATTGACTAGCCGACATCTTTTCAAGATTCAATTTTTTTTTTCGGATCTCTCTAAACCAAGTGAAACAAAAAACTAACCTTAAACCTTGGCTCTGATACTAAATGTTAGGATCGACGCATAATCGCAATAAAGTAAAATGAGTGAATTGGAGAAAAAATTGAGACACGAGGTTTTATTCTGGTTCACCCTTAAACTAGGGTTACGTCCAGCAGAGGATTCTACTATATCAGCACCTCACACTCTCTTTACAACTCTCAGCGCAAAAAGCAAAAAACTCTTCTTTTAGCGCAAGAAGCAATATTCTGCGCAAGAAGTAATATTCTGCGCAAGAAGCAAATCTTTGCGCTAGAAATAAAAAGAGTATATATATGGCAGTAGCTATTCATGAGCCTAAGCTCAAACTACTAATGAATAGCAATAGCTATTCACGCAGGACCCACGTACTTTCCTGTTATAGGGGAGTATGAACCACACCCCAATAAGGAAGGTATCTTCTGATCTCCCGTTCCGAAAATTAAGTGGAGGTATGATTTGGCTATGGTGATTTCCTCTGCCTTTGTTTTGTTTTGTCTTTTTTTTTTCTTGCACTTACCGAATCAAAGGTTTATCTGAAGCAAGAGTTGAAGATATGAGAAGCAGCTAAAAAGAAACTAGTTAGAGCGTAAAATCTTCTTATCCTGAGATGACAGCTGCAATCAATTGGAACTTCTATCTGCATTTCATATTAACTTCCCTTTGTTTTCCTCAGAATTTTGGTTTTATTACTGGAACTGAAGCTATGCTCAGAGTAAGATCTTAATTCTGCAAACTTCGAGCTAAAGTGGTTCGAAAGACCTGAATGAGTCATTGACCCTTGAAACAAAGCCTGCAAATTATCAAATGGACCGTATAAAGCTTCCCTTGCTCTAAACACTACGGACCTCATAGCACAAAGGATTTTTAATGTCTTCGTTTCCGGAGAAAGTTGGTTGTTTGCATCACAACTGGAAGCCAAGCCCTCGGTTAGCTTTTAGGCGGCAATAGACTTTCTTTTGCACATTGTGTATATTATTCTTCATGCATTTCAACAAAAGCAATTCTCATTGGTTTGACAATGTCAAACAGGTAGTATATAAACTTGGGCAATTACAGAAGCGTTTGGCAAATTTCGGTGAAAAGCACAGTCCAAGAACGTTACCTTTTGATGAACTTTCAGCTGCTTTTTTTTTTTTTTGATAAAGTAAGTATTGATGTTAAAAGCCAAATAAACAAGAGAAAGAACCTGGTACCACAAAACACTTTCACTTAATAGAGCATATACTAAGTGAAAGAGTATCGTGGGTCTTAGAGAAGAACAAAGAGCTCTACAACAAGCTTATCAAGCAAAAAGGAGCCCAAGCAGGTACAATCATAAAAAAATAGATACATCAATGTCCCAATTTTGTTGTACCCATCTATTCCTAGAAGTGTCAATAACATGCTGAAAGGTTTTTGCCTTATCTTTGACCATCCTACGTAACTTAAATTCCATTGTCGAGAGAAAGAGGTTACAACTACGAAACAAGATGTTCCGGGTTTTCCAAATGATATGGCACATAGCACCAAGGGCGAACCTCGCAATGCAATGATCAAAGTGGGTGCCTGAGATATTATTAGTCGCCCAAAGTAGAGTCTTCGACTAGGGCCCATTTCTCCAATCTAATTGACAATTGGCCGCCCAAACAACCGCAAGACGGGAAGTAATAGGGCAACCCAAGAAAAGATGATCTACTAAATCTGGTCTACAATGACAGAACGCACAACTTGCCTCAGAAATTCTACCATAGGCTAGCAAAAGTACTTGAGTAGGAAGTCTGTTGCAGGTCATTAACCATAAGAGGAATTGATAACGAGGGATAAAAGTTCTATCCCAAATGAAGGAGTGGCATGGCATCAGTTATTTCCTTGGCCTAATATGATTCCATGCCGAAGAAGTAGTGAAGATCCCCGAGGAGTTCCCCAACCAACGTATACAATCCCAGCCAGTGGACAGCACAGGGAGCTGATCACCCCATAGATTAATCGCAACCGCCAATGAAGATGAGGAATCTTCACTTGTCAAGAAATCAGCCAACTTTGCCTCTCTAGAATAGCCAGACTGATAGATTTGTCGGTCTGTAAACAAAGGGTTTAGAGGTCCACAAGGGAGCCAATGATCGAACCATAATGAAATAGAAGTGCCATCACCCACATTCCAACCGAATAAATGTCGGAACTCCTTACCAAGATCAACAATTATTTTCCAGGACCAAGAACAAACAGTCGGTTTACGTATCACCCAAAAGCTCTCCTTTTTCAGCTGCTTTTGCCAACTACTTTTCTCAGAAAATGCTGCTAACGTCTCTTCAGGTCTGGGAAAACACAGCTTGACCTTACCCTGCGAGTAGATCCTGTATATCAGCAATAATCGTGTATTCATTCTTGTTCGCTTTCTTTGTAGCTGAGCCTCATTTTATGTTTTGTAAGGTGTGACCCCGTTGAACCACTCTTGGCTGATGATCATTCAACGAGGATTAAAATATCTTCTCATGATCCTGGAAATGTCCATGGAAAGTCACCACCTTGCCTTGAGAAACCACCCAGAGCGTCCATGCTTCCAGAAACTAGATGGTCATCGTGACTAACCTGCAAATCAAGGTGAAAAGAGGGCTACTAGCTGTGAAGACGATCCATCATTGGTCAAATTGAAGTACTTTGGCAAGAAAATCGATCTCACCATCAGATTTCCTCCTTGGAACAAGACTGAACCTTGAATGAGCACCTCAACCGCATCCAAATCCTAAAGCTGGGAAGGTTTAAAAAAAAAAAAAATAACAAGCCGAATCATGCTCATCTATCCTTAGACAAGTAACTAACAATTTACAAAGACAACACTTCAATAGTCACTGGTCATTTAAAGAACCTAAAATCCATAGTTATAAACCAAGTTAATTATGTGCAAAGCCTAATACTGCCTATAGGCACAGATATTTGAACTACTTGGTATTATCAATTTCTGTAATAAACACTGATCAGGCTATCATAACTATTCTATTCCCAATATTTTGCAAGTTGGAACAATTAATTTGGTTTCTATTCGATTATAAGTTGGATGTATGATGACAGAGGCTCTGTCTAGCTGTGATCACTGATTGGTTCAGCTGTACTTTTAATGTAAAGACCAGATTCCAAGAAGTTCAATTAGTGGAGGACAATAACAAACTAACCGGAAAAGTAATCTTGAGTCATAAGGTGGAGAAAAATGAGTAAACTTACCAGATGATTGGTTGGTTCGTCAAGCAAAACTCTGCTTTTCTGACCACCTATTTATATGGCAAAGCACCATGTTATATGTGCAATAACATCCAAATACTCGGAGAAAGTACACGGTGAATCTCAATTCAGATTACAAATTAACTAACCTCTAATAAAGCTTCAGTGTCATATGAAAATTGCTTCAACAACATATTTACATATGCAACAGTAGTGGAGAGGGAGGAGATGTATCAGACAAGGTATGCATTGGTCGAAGTGCAAGATTTCCAATTACACCAAAGGAACAAAAGTGAGCTCAAAGCTTTTGTTCTGGAACTCCCTGCAGGAAGAATGCCACCTAAGAAGGTATTTTCAGATAAAATGACATTGTGTGTGATGAAATAATATTCCATGGTAGAGCAAACATAAACAACTGATACTTTAAAGACCTGAACAGACTTGCCCCAGAGGTCACTGCTGACAACGTAAACAAAAGAGGCAGGTAGCATAGCATTACAATCTCAACCAAACAAGCATAAGTATATTGGCTAAAAATTCCTAGCAAGCTGTTAGAAATAGTTCCTAACCCGCCAAAGATCAATACCAAAACAAAAGGGACTTATGGAATATTGATGCTGTCATGAACTGGAGTTGTACTAAGAGGTTGGAAATATGAGCTGCCCCAGAATTTCATCCCAGATGCTTAATACTGTGAAGGATCATCATCAACAAAAAGAAGGTACTCGATTCTTAAGAAAACTGGGAAAAAAAACTGCATCTGCTCTCTTCACAGTCATATCACGGCTTCCACATAACTAATCACGCTTTTAGTTTTCACTGGAAGAAAACATAGAACATATCAAAACACCAAACGAAAATCACATGCTCTTTCTTCTTTTTTTTGTTTGAATCACAATATATGAAACATAACCTTGACAGAATTAGCCCTACCTCCACAGCATTCGCAAGTGATCTTTACAAGAGATTTTGCCAATACAGATCACAAAGATATATGCAAAACAACCACAGTGAATGAGCTAGGGCACAAGAAAAAAACTGTTGGGAAGAGAACAATAAACAAATGCTGAAATTTATGCAAAGAATCTAACTGAGGAATATTAGTTTGTATTGAGCATTGAATTGAGGAAGCCGAATCGAAATTGATGCCTTCAAGACAAAACACTTACCCAAGAAAACTAGCTGTAGATGGAAGAATGAATTGCTGCAGTTAGCAGATGAAAGCGGAAGTGGATTGATTTTACTTCATTGTATCTGAACCAAATCAATTAAACTGTTTAAGAGAGGGGAGATTGCTGCGAACACCACTCGATAGCCTTTCCTGTTTTTCATATTTCTCATCAAAACAGATGTTTGACAGGAAGGATACAGAACACTCCGTGCATCATACATCCTCCACTGTTGACAGTTTTTCCATATTCCTCATACTTATTGACCATAAATCTGGAAGGGGACAATTAATTAGTCCTGAATAAATGAACAAATCTGCAAATTATATGCATACCCACCCGGCAGCAACTAAAAATGAACATATGCCAGAACCAGCATAATTTGCTTTATTATCAGAGAAGGTGACATATTGGTACAGGCTGATATTCTACACGTGAGATCATGAGATGGGATGATTAGTATGGCCTAATAACTCTTAAAGAGTGAATGCCTTCACCTGTTGGTATATCTGTAAAGCTTGAAATGCAGTAACTGCTCACCATAAATCACCTGATCCTGAAATTGTCCCTAATACAGATTAGAAAAGCTCTATCAGAGTATCTTTTCTGTAAAAGTGTAAGAGATCTAAGTCATGATTCAATTCAATGGATGAAAGGCAGGGCTTGAGGAGTAAACCTGAGCAAGGTTTTGCGAAGATTAATTGTGATGGGTCTTACATAGAAGAAATAAAACATGCTGTTGTTGGGATTGTGGCCAGAGATGATTGCCTGCAGGGTTGTAGTGGTGTAAGTTAGATATGGAGATAACGCTGAATTACTTGTTGTTCGATAGAGTATTGCAGTGGCTAAAGAAAAAAGCAGTTCCAAGGTGGCAATGGAGATGGATGCAGCTTTGGTACTCAACTTTCCCAAGCAGTGTAGTTGGAGACTAAAGGAAGCTCTTGCTGGGATTGAAGCAGCTAACTATAATTTATCAGCTCTAAATCTTAGTTGTGTTACTGCATTTGGTTGTTTTAGCGGTCATCCAATTGAAGAAAAATGAAATCGATGCATTCCAGACCGAAAACTTTACTGAACCCTAGAGAAATCATTGTACATCGAAGAATGAATGGCTGTAGTTGGCAAATGAAAGCGAAAGAACGAAAGAAGCATTACCTGAGGAAGAAAAGGGCAGTCAATGTAGAGAAATCTTTCACAACGGATGGGGGCGAAGTGGTCGATTTTGATTCATCGGATCCGAACGCCCTCAACTATGATGAAAGGGATCTCCTCAGCAAACTTCGAGTATCGGTCCTTCGGAATCTCACATCCGTACATTCTTAATTGTTGGAGGGAGGGAGGGAGGCCATCCTCTGGCAAGTCCCTCAACTTCGGGCAATCTGACATATATAAGTATTGGAGAGAGGAGAGATGGTTGCGAAGACCGCTGGACAGTCTTTCCACGTTCCTCATCTTTATTATGTGAAGATGGGTTAGAGAGGAAGGGAAGAGAAGACTCCAGGCATCCGCATCCGAAGGAAACCACGACTTCTCTCCCTCCCCTCCCATGCTGATTCCGTCAATTATTAGTTCCTGGAGGGATGTGAGGAAGGGTAAGCCCCATTCTCTCACTGGCTGCTTCAGATTCTCACACCGAAAAATTGAAAGGCCCCGTAGATTGGGAGGCAAACCTCCTTTGGGGAAGCATTCGATATTGGGGCAATTCCAGATCCATATCTCCTGGAGGGATGTAAGATGGTGCCACTGATTTGGTAGAGACTTTGCTTTCGGACAACTAATTAGCATAAGAGTCGAGAGGGTGATGGGAATGGGAGGGACTATCTCCAATGCACAAAAGCTTATATTCAAATAAGTGAGGTTTTTACAGCTAGCAATGGACTTTATCTTCGGACAATCATAGAGCTTAAGACTCGAGAGGGTGATGGGAAAGGGGGGGAAGTCATCTATCTTCAATGCTGGACAGTTGGATATTTCCAATTGAGTGAGATGGGAGAGCGTGTGAAGATACTGTGGTAGGCTCTTTAGATTCTCACATCCATGAATAGTCAATGATTCTAGCGATTCCACGATGATTTCTTCTAGCGACTCCACTCCCTTGCACGCACGAATCTCAAGTGTCTTCAGAGTAGTGCGTCTACCTTTGACACAGGGAAAGGACGTCAATTGACATCCCAATTGAGACATCGTGTTATTACTGCTATAGTCATCCGAAGGAGTAATTGCTCCCTTGAGTTTTGGACAACTCCAAATAGTCAAATGTCTGAGCGTGAGCATCTTGCTTGGAAGCTTTTCTAAACTCGTGCAATCACTCAATTCCTTCCTTTCAAGGTTGCAAGGCAACTCTATTGCTTCTCCTCCTACCACGAAAGACGTGAATTGAGGACAACCTTTGATGGATAATTTCTGAAGGCAAGTAAGATTTAGAATTTCATTTCCATCTTGCCACAAGTATTTTAGTTCATCACACCCTCCTATATAAAACTCCTTTAGCTCGACCAAGCTGCTCATAAGCCCATGATCGAAGCAAACCAGCTCAGCAAGATTTTGTATTTTGAGAATTGTCAAAGAACTTAAGTGGGCCAAGCTCCTTAAGTTCTCCTTGTTACAGTCCTCAAGATGTAGCTCACGGAGAGATGTAAAACAAACCACATCGGTTGAGATATTAAAATGTGGGGACAACCGAATTTCGAGCTTTTTGAGACTATCAAGTTGACAAGGTAGTGTCCCGACCAACGAATGACAACTTCGCACAATCAGATGCTGAAGACAAGAGAATGAGACTCCTTCTTCTAGGTCCCCGGCATAAGGAGACCAATCCTTCCAAGCCAACATCTCTTCGAACTTCAAAGTTGTTAAGGAAGGAAAAGGCCTTTTATTTCCATAAAATTCAGAGCCGATCGTGCTTACAGCATCTAGACCTTCAAGAGATAATTCTTTAAGTGAAGGTAGTTGTCCAAGTGAGGGTAGTGATGCAACATTATGACAACCCCGCAAACACAAAGACACTACCTTAGAATAAGATCCACCATCTAACCATGATGGGAATATTGCACCACTATAGTACGAGATAGTGAGATTTTCAATATTAGCGTGAGGTTGTAGAAAGTTTAGCACTTGTGATTTGCACCTTTCATTAGGAAGATTTCCATGATCTTCATCCCAATGTAAGATTAAGTTGCTAAGGCCCTCCTTGTCAACCAAAACGGCATCTCTAACTTCTTTCACCCTTTGCAATTCCGATATGAATAATTTCCCTTGAAGATGTCGCAAGTTCTTTAGCTCCTTTAATTGTGACTCTTTCTCTGATCCTACTACAAACTTGGAAAAGATAATAAGGTCCTTCATATTACCAACACCCAACGGCATCTCTTTTAGACTCGGTGTATTTCTAATGTCAAAAAACTGTAAGCTGACTAGCTTTGTAATACCTTGAGGCAATGTAGAAAGCTTTCGACAACCTCTTAAGATCAAAGCTTGTAATTTGCTCAAGCCGCCAATTGACTCCGGTAGCGTTTCGATATCAGTACAAGAGAAATTGAAATATCGAATATGTTTTAAATCACCAACACATTTTGGTACCTCTATGACGTCACAATGACATAGTAAGAATACCCTCAAGTATTTCAAATTCATTAGCAAGTCATGCAATACCTTGTTGGAAATGCAAAACTTCCCATCCCCACTAGATCCAACATGAAGCAGCATTAAACTTCTTAGTACCTTCATTCGGTGATATGCTCTCAAGCACGGTGATGTAACATACCCCGAAGATATGAATGATGCATGGCGGGCTTTCTCAAGAGATGCATTGTCTTCATTACCTGCCAGCTGGAACTCCCCTTGGCTAAAGCATGTCTTATCGGCAATTGGCTTTGCTAGATCATTCAAAAGATCATGCATTGAAAATTTGGATGTGTCGACACTTGATTGTTGAAGAAATGATCTGGATACCAACTCATCAAAGTATTTCCACCCTAATTTCAAGATATTCTCCTTTGATTCTTGTCCATCTAAAAAGCCCTCAGCTATCCATAAAAGCACTAGCTCATCCCTTTCAAATTCGTAATCCTTGGGAAATACCGCACAATAAGCAAAACATCTCTTCAAATAGGAAGGAAGATGGACATAGCTCAATTTCAAAACTTGAATGATCTCATCATTTTTTCCCGTTGGAAGATCCCAAGTTTTTTTATTTAAGATATCTTCCCATTCCTTGGGATTCCCTTTAGCACGTAGTAGACCACCCAATACCTTTGCTGCCAAAGGTGAACCTTTACATTTTTCAGCTATTTTATTGCCTATCTTTTCAAAATCCTGGTGGCTCTTAAAGTTTGTTGCTCCAAGAGCATGAAAGGCTAATAAGCTTGCACAATAATCTAGGGACAATTCCTTCAAATGATATGGGGATGCTCTTGTTGTGGAAACAATGGAAACAACAGCAAAGTTGCGAGTCGTGATGATGATCTTGCTACCCTTAGCCCCCGCTGCAAATGGCCTTAAGAGGACAGTCCACTCTATGTAATTTTCATTCCATACATCATCTAAAACCATAAGAAACTTCTTCCCCGATAGACTATACTTCAACTTAACTTGAAGCCCGTTAAGATCTTCACCCTCATTGGAAAACCTGGTGATCGATCGCAAAATAGTCTTTGTTATGTTGATAACATCAAAAATATCCGAGACACAAACCCATGCCTTCATTTCGAAGCATGTACTGACCCTAGCATCTTCATACAACCGTTGAGCCAAGGCCATTTTTCCAACACCCCCCATCCCAACTATGGGGACTATGCTCAGCGTAGTATCACCATATTCAGCTTCATCAGTCAATAGTTTAAGTATCTCTGCTTCTTCCTTCTCCCTGCCGAAAAATTGAGGTCCGAAAAAGAAGTGCTGGGGAGCCTTTTATCGGTGTAGTCAGATCTGGCCACAACATTCTCTGTCAGGCCTAGATGAGACTTTTTTGAGATGATTTCTTCCAACCTGTCATTGATCTTTTGTACCTCAGTTTCAGACACGAGCAAGGGCAGGCTTAAGTTGGATACGGAGGATTTATGTTGGCCAGAAAAAGGGAGCCCCCATTTCACCCTATCTTTGCCTATTCTGGATTCTGCTTGCGACTTGGCCTGAGCGGCTTCGATCGCGAACTCATCAAGCAAGTCATCCATGTCATAGGCCAAGTCCCTAACATCGTCCATCCATAGCTTCACTGGACTTTTACCTCTCATTTGCTTTTCCTCTGCATCATCCAGTAATACATTGATTGTGTCCAGCGTCTTCTTCCACTTTTTGAGCAGGTCAATGCTGATTCTAGAAAAGGGTGGTGCTCTGTCCTTTTGCGCATAGTCCAATCCCAAGAAGCCAACTTGTCGAACAAGACCTGAAGGAAAGCACTCAAAAGGATCTCCCCAATGGCCATGGGTTAATTCGTAAACTGTAGAGAACAACACTAGTTGTGGTTAAGCAAAGTGATAATGAGCTAATGGAGAGAGAAAATAGGCGAATCAATCACTGTAGACTCAGACTCTCACTTACGAAAAACATTAAACAAAGACCAAGACTTTGAAAGATGCACATCCGTGATTAGATAATAAAAAAAATTCATTCACGAGTGCTTGTCTCGTAATGTTTAAAGATTAACTTTGTCCATTCAAAATGAAAAGTAAAACAAGTACTTTGGGCTAAATAAGAAAAAGTGTCCGGCACACCAACTAATCCATTATGTAAGTTGCTTTATTTTGCTTTGGAAATAGTGAGCCAGTCAAAAATCAATAACAATATGGAATCTACTTAACATTAAACTCCAAACATCATATTAATCAACGGAAAAATCGTGCTCGAACGGACCACGATTCTCCCATCAGGCGATTTATAATCATTTACTACGTAATATGGTATCAATGAGCTAAATCTTTCAGAGAGCATGTGCTCTCCACTCATAACATATGCGCTCAACATCGGAGATTGGCCTCGGAAAGAGGGCACACATTTAGAGATAAAGATATGCAACCCAATGATATTGGCCGGACTTAAAGGGCAAGGTCCATTGGAAAGGAAAGCAATGCATTGCACTACTCCAAGTCACAACAATTTTAACACTGGAATAATGAATAGACAACCGCCTAGGAAGACTTGTTCATCACTGCAGTCGGGAACCGTTCAAAAACTATGTGCTTTCCACCCAGAAAACATGTTCTCACCATCCAGCCTTTTCATTTGATTATCTTAGATCATTTTGTGCAGCAAAGGAAAGTAGCCTCCCTAGAATCGTTCATCAAACATTTTGAATTCGCAATCGTTTGGAAAGACATGCACTTCACCCAGAAGTCACGTGCGCTCACATCATAGACAATGAGGATCAGATGACTCTGATTA
Source organism: Melaleuca alternifolia (assembly GCA_019926035.1). Lineage (NCBI taxonomy): Eukaryota > Viridiplantae > Streptophyta > Magnoliopsida > Myrtales > Myrtaceae > Melaleuca > Melaleuca alternifolia. Next base: position 30,956 of record JAGKPW010000089.1, on the reverse strand, counting down.
GTACAAAGAACAAACAAAAAGGTTGCTTCTAGCAATGTTTTTTTTTAATTACCTTGGGTGAGATCAAATGTTCCTCTTCTCTTTTTGTTTCATTGATCTACGATAAATAAATAAAAATGACGAGTTTTCCACAATTTGATAATATCGTAATGAAAATCTCGCGAAGAGTTTACGTTAATCTGTTTAACAATATGATTTTTCTTTTTTGGGGGGTCTGAGCATCTCACTTCTTTCAAGTGGTGACTTCGTACTTTCTCCCTTTACTTTTCATTCACACCTTTTATTTATGACTTATTTGTAAGACATGTATTAAACCCTTAATTCCCGATTACATGCGTTATTTATTGGTCCTTCCCCCTCCCTCGCCCCCCCCCCCTCTCTATCTCGGACTCAAAGGAAAGAAAAAGGATAGAGCAGAAATCAACGGAGTGATGTGCTCTTGGCTTCGCAGCCCCACCGATTGATTATATTTCATAAATTTATTTTTTTGGATGCCTACAAAGATTAAAATTACAAATGACCGACTAAAGATTATCTGATATGAATTAGAACGTAGAAGAGTGGGGAAGAGGGGGGGGGTTCAACCAATATAAGAGAGTTACTCACTTTTGGGAGTGCACGGTATAAAATCACAACCTGCGCTTTCTAGGGTTGAACAGTATGCAAAGTTTTTTTGATACGATATCCATGCGCATTATAAAAGATGAACAATGTCAAAAACTTTTCTGATGTAGAAATACCCTTTTTTCTATTGAAACAGAAGCCTATGCGAGTTATTTTTCTTAAAAAGCACAATTTTGATCTTCACAATTCAAAACTTAATTCTCTATCGTGAATAACTACACATTTTCTTCCTGTCTTTGAAGAAAATACATGGATTGTTTTTTCTGTGCTATACTTCTATCGGTTTTTGCATGATGAAAACAAGCCATCTACATGTAACACCCATGGAGTTTCAATAAAAACTGCTTCACATGACGTTTGAATCATGACTAATAACTCGACTTGATAGAATATACTGACACATCTTGAAAGAATACTAAATTTCATACACTTTATTAATTCAATTTGCCCCTTCGACTGATGGTAAATCCCCTATATAAAATCACAACTCTGGCTTTTTAGGGTTGAACAATATGTAAAGTCTGTTTGATACAACATTAATGCACATTATAAAATATGAACAATGTCAAAAACTTTTCTGATGTAGAAATGCCTCGTTTTTCTTATCAAAACATGAGTCTACGCGTATTCTTTTTCTAACAAAGCATATTTTTTAATTTTATAATTCAAAATTTAATTTTTTTATCGTAAACAACTACACATCTTTTTCTGTCTTGAAAGAAAATATATTAATTGTTTTTTTTTTGTGTTGAGCTACCATCGGGTTTCACCGATGAAAATAAGTCATCCACACCCAACACCCTTGTGGGTTCGACAAGAACTGCTTCACATGAAGTTTGAAATGCAGCCATATTAACTTGACTCGATTGATTCCGCTTGAAAGAATACTAAATCTCAAACACCTTATTAATTCATCTTACCTCTTTCGGTCGATGGTAAATCCACTCTATTTATATAGTGAAGACTTCTTATTATGAGAATAAATATGTGAAAAGATGCAATCGAAAGTTAATTTGTTTGGCACCACAAAATTATGGCAAACTCGACTTTCCCATAAATCTTTGCTGAAGAGGGATGAAGCTATCCTCTTACAACATCCGTTGTTGCTTACCCAAATTCATGGATTCAAATTCCAACACATCGAAAGTAGAAAATAATTACTCTGCAAGTAGGATTAGTATTCCGATTCCATTATGAATGAATACTTCGATCTTGGGACTGCTAATTGCGTAAAATCATTTCACGTAGTGTGTGTTCGGTAAAAAGAACAATGATAGAGAGATTAAAAATTAATCTTAATGTCATAATATTACTATCTAACAGAAATTAACAATTTTTGTCACTAAACTTTTTATTAAACTTGACAAAGTATGGGACATCAACCTTAATCTGGATTATAGATAGGCATGGAATTGATTTAAGAACCAAAATATTGTTGCTGCTGCTGCCTCTTCGTTTGCTCAAAATATTGCTCTTGCCTCAATTAAAAGTAACATTTCAGAAAGAATAGGTGGTTGCTCTCGTGTAATAAATGCCCAGCGGATCATTTAGGTAGCTAAGTTCTATCAGGGTCGGTTTGAGGGGAAAATAGAGCAAGAAGATAGATGTCTCTTACCTTTTCCGAGTAGACTTCTTGGGGCAGACTGGTGAACGAGATTAGATCAACGACAGCAATCCAGCAAGCACAAGCACTAGGTTCAAACACGCAGGAGGTGAACACTGTTGAGCAGGGTGATGAGCTTGGGCTATGATGAAGCTAGATCAATGAGCTAATGGAGAAAGAAAACTATAAAGTTCAGGATAAAGTTCAAGAAGACCAAGAATTTCACCCACCAAAAAGCAATCAACAATGAACAAAACTTTCAAAGATGCTCATCAGTGGTCAGAGGATTCAAAAAGTTATTTTCGGAGTCCTCAATTGCTTGTCTTGTTATGTTTAAAGAGTTTCCTCATATATTTGAAGTGCATCCATGTTCACATATTTATTCATGTACTTAAACTCAGGAAGACCAAGATTTTTTTTTCTACATAAGAGTCGTTTTTAACGACAGCCTTGGCCTGTTCAATAAGGAAAAAACTGATCTTGTCTGTTCGTCCACGTTGAAGGAGGAATCGAGGAACTTCCTATATTTTCATAATATAGTCAAATTATGGAAAACTTGCACTAAACCCTTATTTCCATGGAGTGATCATATTTTCATATGACTTCTTTTTTGTAAAACATGCACTAAACCCCTTAATTCGCCGATTACATGCGTCATTGGTCCCCCTTCTCTGTGACTCAAAGGAAAGAAAAAAGACAGAAAATAGATCAATGGAGTGATGTGTTCTTGGCTTCACAGCCCCACCAATTTATTCCATATCATAAATTTATTCTTTTGGACGCCTGCTGAATTTAATACTAAAATTAAACTGACTAGAGATTATTTAGTACGAATAAGAACTAAGAAAGGAGAAAGAGAGAGGGGGGGAAGGTTGTTCCAACAGATGTAAGGGAGTTACTTTTAGGAGTGTACGATATAAAATCACAACTTGCGCTTTTTAGTGTTGAATAGTACTTACCGAGAAAAGTTCTGTCAATTTCAGCTTGCCCGAAGAGCTTCGACAGAGAGACGAGAAGAAGAAGAAGAAGAAGAAGACGAAGGCGCGCTCCTCAGCTCTCTCCAGACCGGTGTGCGCAGGGGAGGGCAGTGAAATGGAACGGATTTCAGACGCGGAATTTAAATGCGGTTGAACATTTTTGCTGATCTCGACGGACGGATTGGATTCGTTGCTGCGAGGATCGTTGAAATTCAGACAGTCCAGATGCGACGTTCATTTTTGTCCACAAGTGCTTGTTTCGTAATATTCAGATAATATCCCAAAGACTTACCATATGCTAAGAATACCCATAAATAAATTTTTTTTTTATAACCGAGGTGTCCGGGTCAGTTTGCGCGCACCTTAATTATTTTTCGGGAAAAACTAGCACAGTAACCTACCACTATGGCCCTTTATTTAAATCACAGGTGCTTCCCTCAACGAAGTCAAACTAACTTTTTATTCTCTCCTTTTCTTTTTTTTCTTTTTTGGGTAAATTAAATTCTCTCTTTTTCTTTCGATTCTTTTGCACTAAAATTGCCGCTTCTCTATAAAGAGTAATGTCATCTCTCTTTTTGCAAGGAACGTTGGCATTTCTCTCTTATTACTACGTTTTTGCCCAAAAGCTTAAAAATCAAACCAAAAACAAAGACATAACGGCTTTTGTTTTGCTTTTAAGCTTCCCAACGAGTTTTGCATTTCTCCTCATAATTGAAATGATCTTTTTGATTTGAATAATTAACAAGGCTGGAGTCTCATTACATCCACGTGTTTATACAAAATTGAGACATTTGAGATAACCCGAAAACTTTAACTTAAATCTTATAGTGAAGTTTACTATAAGAAATAAATCTAACTATATAAGCATCGATATCTTTTAGTGTGTAGACAGTCAAACTTCTTCTCATTATATGCAAATCTAAAAGGTTACGTAAAAGAATAAATTTTTCTTAGAAAAAGATACGTAAAAGATTACTAATGATTTTAAATATCAAACCGGATTTACTTATATATCAAATAGGAGGAGGAAAAGTCCAATACTAAATAAAAATCAAATTTTCAATCATTAAAGCAAAAATGAATCGCACTCCATGTCAGTCACCCATTACCGAATCACTGAGTCGCTAGCGCTATGAGCCAGGTCTATTAGGACTTGGCAAGCTGTTTTCAACGGCTTAATTCTTGGTTCATATTCTCATATTGTCACGCCCCGATACTTCGGAGACGTAGCCATCCCTTCAGGATCCAATTTCACTTCAACTCCCACCGTAATTCCGACTCCAGTACTCAATCGCAGAAATTAAGAAGAAGAACTAAGATAGAAACCTTAAATTACTTCATTACAAATAACTTCATAACGGGTCCACATCATTCCAAAATACAAAATAGATCAGACCAGGAGGGAAGTATCAAAAGTCCTAGGGTTCGAGCCTCCGCTCAGCTGTACAATCAAAAGTTGCGGGGAAGGGTAAGAGGGGTGGACTAGCCTACGGTGCACTAATCGATTTTAGCCACTCGCGTACATTAAGAGGCTTCGGGTCGATAACTGTCCCATCCTCTGAGTCATCTCCCCCGTCGGGATCATCGTAACCAGACTCGTAGCCTCCCCATGGTACTTCGCACCGCTCCGACAGGTACTCCATCTTGGTCTCTGGGAACCCCATGTATTCCACTACATGCTGGTGTGGGAACCAGGTCTGCTTCGGGATGCTCCAAATCCATTCGGTCTGGCTCTGAGACTCTATGATCATCCCGGACTCCTTCACCCTCTGATTAATCACACACCCTCTATCGATAGGTTGGTCAAGGACCATTCCTATCTCTTCCTCCAGGTCTTCTACCTCCTCATCCGAACTAAAGGGAGCCTCTAGCTCCAAGTCCTCCTCCGGGTCCTCCTCCTCCAGAGGTTCCACCTCCAGCTCCTGCTGATCCCAATCCTCTTCCTCAATGGGCTCCTCCTCCAATGGCTCCTCCCCCAACGGCTCCTCCTCCTGGGGGTCCTCCTCCTCTAGCTGGTTCTCCAAGTCGGAGAGTTCCTGCTCCGGGTCCATAGTAGGGTCCTGGGATGGTGGGGGTGGTGGAGTGAGATACTTGGTATCCCAGTGAACGAACCCTAACCCTAGATTAGGAACACCCCTACCCTAGGGTCCTTAGGACGTCCCTCCCAACTCTCAGTCTCTAAACAGTATGTCCGACTATCCTAGCTAGGGAACCGACTTTAACATCTCACATCCCAAGATCCTATCATACTACGCATAGTACTCGCGACTAGTCTAATTCGGAAGACTCCCCGTCTCATGGTTGCCGAGAGTAATTGATCGGATTAAACCACACAACTAATAAACTAATAATCGAATTTAATAAATAAGTTGCAAGGCTAATAATCTGATAATCAAATTTAATAAATAAATTGCAAGACTGATAATCTAATAATCGAATTTAATAAATAAATTGCAAAACTAATTTAATTTGCTAATTTAATTAAGTAACTCCCAAAAATAATATGAAGTGCGAGACCGACACCGTCACCATCTCAAGGTGCTTAATCCACGGCCATGCCCAAGTTGAACTTTTTCAACTTTCTCAAGGGCTTATGCCCTCGGCACCACCACACGCCAACTATAGTACTAAGGTGCCTCTCGCATTCAGCGAGGAACGTCACCACTAGGCTATCACCGGTCGATCCATCCATTCTATGCGGCCAAACAATCAGTCAATTAGTCAATCAATCAAGCAATCAATCATTCAATCCCAATTTCTAGGAATCCTAATAATTTTAACCATTCTAGCCAATTCTACCCAATTTCTACTAAAGCAGTAAATGCGCCTAATAAAGGTTTAGAGCCCACTCACTCATGAGTCTCTTGTCTTCCACCCTGCTAGTTCAGGCACCTGTTGAAGGCCAAGAAAAAATAACTCTCTTTTTGTTTTTTTTGTTTTTTTTTTCGGGCCGCCCCCTTTTTTTCTTTTTCTTTTCTCTTTCTTTCTTTTTTTTCTTTTTTTTTTCTTTTCTCTTTTCTTCTCGCAGGCTGCCTGGGCTGGGCTAGGCCTGTGGCTAGGTCAGCTTGCTGGGCCGGGTCGCCTAGCCTAGGCTAGCCTCTAGGTCGGGCTGCTGGGCCCGCTGTTGGGTCTGGCTCGCTGGGTCTGGGCTGGATTGGTCAAGCCCGTTGACCAACCTCCGGCGACGGCGACTGCTCCGGCGACGGCGACGGTCGTCTTCTCCGGCGAGTCACAGACCCGGTTCGACTTCTCGGGTCGCGAGTCGGGTTGTCGAGGCCCGTCGGGTTTGGCCGCTGTTTTCCGTCCACCGGCCAAACCGAAGCTCGAGACTGGTCAGATCTGGAAGTTACTCCTCCGACGCGTCAAACGGTGGTGGTGCCGTGAGCTGAGGTGGTCGGAGCTGGGAGAGATCCGGCCACGAAGCTGGCGGCTCAGGGTCTAGGGTTCCAGAGGAGAGGTTAGGTTTCGAGCTCAAATCCGTTGATTACAAGGCAAATCGGACGAATCAAGGACCGTAAACAAGGTCTAGAAACCTCAAGGAATTGATTGGTGGCAACCAATCGAGCTAAGGAGGTCGGGAAGAGGAAGAACTCACCGGATTTTGGTTGCGGTCCTGTGGTTTTCTGGAAAAATTTCGAGAAAACCCTAACCGTGGAGCCTCCTTTCGGGGGCTACCGGTGGCGACTCCGGCGGAACCGCAGGCAGTGGTTGGTGGCTTCGGACAGAGGACGTTGCAGGCTCTCCAATGACACCAACGGCGAGGCGAGAGGAGATCCGAGCTGAGAGAAAAGTGAGCTGGAAGTGGAGATGGTGCTCGGTGTATACTGGGTAGGGTGGTTGGGGGCGAGCTGAAAATCAGCTCGCCGGTGCAACGTGGAGGTCCCCCATTGGCTCCACATCACTCCGGCCATCACTCAAGGACGAGAGGTGGGTGGTGGCAGCAGCGAGGCGATCGTTGAGGCGACGGTTGCAACAGTTGATGGGCGTACATCAACTGTTCGAGGAAATGTCGCAGAGAAGGAGAGAAAAGGAGAGAGGGGAGAGCTGCGCGCGTGCGTGGCGCGTGCCGTCCGGTCCGACCCAGTCGGACCGCCCGGTTCATGTGGTTGGGCTGGTCGGTTTGCTGGCCAGTTCGGAAATTTAATTAAAATAATAATATTTTAATTTCTGAAAATTGGAAAATTAATTTAAAAATTCGTAAAAATTTGGGAAATTTTTCTAAATTTCTTAAAATTTCCCAATACCAAGATTTTGAATTTTGGGCCCAAATAAAATTTTTAATCACTAATTTCGGTAATTCAAGAGCCTTTCAAAAATTTCACAAAATAAAAAAGAAATTATGAAATTTCCCAGAAATTTCCCCGAGGCCGTAAATGCGAACCGAGTCCGAAACGCGGTTGTTACACATATGACTCAAGAGCAATGGGTGTGGAGTTTGAGCATGATGCAATTCAACAAAAACGTATGTCATTATGCATAATAAAAAATTTCCTTTTCTAAAATGAATTTTATTTAATTGACAGCTTGGGTATGTCATAATCAAGTTATAAATCACGTCAAACTGATGTGAGTATGTAACCAAACTTTTTTGTCCGGATTGCTAATCCAAGATAAATCAAATTGGGCATATTCGGTGCAAAAAAAGAAAAAAAGGATGAATTCTCTCTCTCTCTCTCTCTCTCTCTCTCTCTCTCTCTCCTATGGAAATGGATCTCACAAATTTAATTTCCATCAGTTTCATAAGAAATAACTTTCATTAAATTATTTTTTGAATTTTTTGGCATATGGTTCAAGAAAAATAAACAATTCAAGGAAAACATAATCTTTCGATAGGAAAACCATTATCAAAAGCAAAAAAAAGGGGAAATCATTTTCCCTCCTCTTCCTTTTACTTCTCAATTTAATTATTTTTCTTTTTCTTTTGTTGGATTCAATTTCGTCCACCTGATCCTCCGTTTCATATCGAAATGAGTTCAAAAGTAATTTCTTGTGGTTGATGTGAACTTTGTAGCCGACCTAGTTTAGAATGCAAATTGAAAATCTCTCTGAATATTGATGTTAAGTTGGGGTGTCAAATGGGTGGGTCGAATCTGGTCAAGTATGGGTCAGGTAAAAAATAGTCCAACCCATATTGACCCATTTGAAATGATTTGATCGTTCTTATTTAAAATAAGATCTGCTTAATTTTTTTTAAGAAAATGATTTCATTTGGAAACCTTATTATTCGAAATTTTATTTTTTTTGCTAAGGACGTTAAATAAGAGTGTAAAACCCTAGACCCACCGGAAGTTTCTTCTTGGGTTGCCCATTCGCGCGTATAGAGAAACACATAGCACTAAGAATGACGAGCAGGGGCAACCGCCACAGCGTTGATGGCCATGACAACGGCAGCAGCAATGGCGGTAGTGATCGGCGGAGAGCTAAAGAAGCCATCGACGGTGACCGAGAAGTGCCGGAGGCTCTCAGAGAGCTCATCACCTTCCGTATTCTCTATTCTTGCGAAGCTCAAACACTCGGCCTCAAGGTCTAGCCTCGCTCCGTCGATACGATTCACTCCCTCCCTCCCTCCCTCCCTCCCTCCCTCTTGCACACAAACAATTCTCTTTGTTTCTTCATCCGTAAAAAACCTCTAGCTACAACCCAAGGGTTTCCCATTTCGATGTTGACATGACCATGTTTCGTGACGTTTCTCGCAGTGGCCGCGTAGTGTACTACAACAATAATAGTGGATAGGCGAATAATGTTCGGAACAACAAAGTAAGATCTACAAACTTAACGTTCGGATTAGATGAAAGAAGTAACAGCCATGTAGTGTACTACAACAACAAACACAACAAAGAAAATCAAGGGAAACCAAGACACTTGCTTCGATTAAGAAGAGAGTAAAATCTTCTAGAAATGTTGATCCTCCGTAAGTCACAACATACTCGAGCCCGACGATTTCATGTCGTGTCCTTAAGACGAATTTGCCCGCCTTTATCACGTACCAAGGCCGTTGGAAAATCGCCTCCCAAGATAGAACGAGTCTCTCTTTTCTCTCTCGCGGTACAATAAGGAGAAAAACATCGAACTCAACTGTATGGACAGAATGATACCGCACACGACCCCAAGACCCGATTATTCATGAATGAATGACACCATTTCACAAAGTATCGTTTGGTTTTTCACCTGAACCCGAACACGTATGAATGAATGGTGATGAATGGTGCCCAATGAGTAAAACGTCACCAATACCGAATCGAAAATGATTAACGAAGAGTCACCACTGTTCTGTGTTGAGGGAGTTGAATGGAGGAGAGATAAAAGATAATAATGATAAATTACTATAATATTTGTACCCTGGCCAAGCCCGATCTGATTTGAATCGGCCGGACGGGCGGGCGGCGTGAGCGCATGGAGGTCACCAGCTTAGTGTAAGTCCTCTCTCCTCCACAAAAGTGGGTTGCCCCTTGGGGTCTAACCTCATTTGTGAGGTTATCATATATATACACTTATCTTATCCCACTCTTGTCCAACACTTCTGATTCATACTCTAAGGGACACTAAGTCCCCATTTTAAGAATGGGTCTTAAAACCGTTTTAAGATGAAACTACACCAACAAGTTTTGTTTTTTCTCTAATATCTAGAACACGATCAGAATTATCCAAAACTGCTCAACCAACATATATTCAAGGCTCAATCACATAGACAATAGAAACTTTATTCAATCTCTGTTGGTACAATAGTCATTACATTTAGCTTGAAAAAGCCATCACTAAGATAGCGATTTCCTACATACATCTCATTCTTGGACAGTACAAATTTATCAGCCACAAAAACCAACTTGAAGCCATTCTTGTTAAGGAGAGATCTGGACACTAAATTCTTGCGAATATCTAGCACATGTAGAACGTCTATTAGTGTCGCGGTTTTTCTTGAGGACATCTTTAGAGCAGCCTTTCCAATGCCTTCAACCTTGGAGGTGGACGAATTACCCATATATAGCCATAGGTGTGTATGATGTGAACATTTCCTTGTTTGCACAAATGTGACGAGTTGCTCCAATATCAATCCACCATTTTTTGGGATTTCCCACCATGTTACATTGTGATATAACAGCCGTGAGATTGATATCATCGATGCCTTTCAAAATTTGATCCACCACATGAGCTTGAGAATTTTGCCTTTTATTGTCTCTACAATCTTTAGCTCGTTATCCTTGCTTTCCACAATTGTAGCATTTGCCAACAAATTTCTTTTGGCCTTGGGTGGATTCCTCTCCATGCCTCTTCCTCTTCTTAATGGTTTTTTAGCCTTCCGCCTCAAATATATATTGGCTTTTGAAACCTCTATGTTTCTGCCAATCTTCCTCTCAGCTTTCTTATTGTCTTCCTCTATCCTTAAAAGCACAATCAAGTCCTCAAGGGATAACTCCTTTCTCTTGTGCTTAAGATAATTCTTGAAGTCCTTCCACAATGGCGACAGCTTCTAAATGAGAGCAGCCACTTGGAAGGATTCACTTATAGTCATCCCTTCAGCATGAATGTCATGGACAATCACTTGGAGTTCTTGGACTTGACTTAGGATAGTCTTATGGTCTACCATATTGAAGTCCAGAAACTTGCTAGCGATGAATTTCTTCAACCCGGCATGTTCTGTTTTGTACTTCTTCTCAAGACTTTCCCACAATTTGCTAGCCATTTTCAACGGACTATATACATTGTAGAGGGAATTGTCTAGACCATTGAGGATGTAGTTGCGGCATAGAAATTCAGAATGCTTCCATGCATCCACCGCGGCAAACCTTTCCTTGTCTACCTTTCCATCATCCAACTTTGGAGCACCCTTTGTGAGGAACCTTGCCAAATTTAATGTCATGAGATAGAACAACATCTTATGTTGCCATCTCTTGAAATCAGTCCCATTGAATTTTTCTGACTTTTCTCCATGAGTTGGAACCGACGCAACAACGGGCGTCACCAATGTTGTAGATATTTCAGCCATCATTGAAAAATGAACAGAACACTAATTAAGGAAGCAGTAATCCGAAGACATAAAAACTAAAGACTGTCAAATTTATGTTTGAAGTCTGAAGACCGCAGAGTCTGAGACCGACAAGGTCTGAGATCGACCAGAGTCCGAGACCGAGTAAAGTCTAAAACGAAAAAGAGATAGTTGTTTAATCAAATAATTTGAAACAACTAATGCTAGAATCCGAACAATGAAAAATTTCCAAACCGACCCTAGCCCGAAATTATAACAATAAAACGAGAACAAAATACTATTACTCTAAGGATCAAGAACAGAAACCGAACACTAAAATGCAGAACTCGTCTTAAGATTGTTGGGGAAACTTATGCAATTATAGTGGATAGGCGAATAGTGTTCGGAACAACAAAGTAAGATCTACAAACTTAATGTTCGGATTAGACGAAAGAAGTAACAGCAGTGTGGTGTACTGTAACAACAAACACATCAAAGAAAATCAAGGCAAACCTAGACACTTTCTTCAATTGAGAATAGAGTAAAATCTTGTAGAAACGTTGATCCTCTGTAAGTCATAGGGTACCCGAGCCCGACGAATCTACATCATGTCCTTAAGACGAATATGCTCGCCTTTATCACGTACCAAGGCCATTGGACAATCGCCTTCCAGGATAGAACGAGTCTCTCTTTTCTCTCTTGCGGTATAACAAGGAGAAAAACGTCGAACTCAACTGTATGGATATAATGATACTGCACACGAATCCTAGACTCGAATATCCATGAATGAATGACTCCGTTTCACAAAGTATCATTTGGTTTTTCACCCGAACCTGAACATCTATGAATGAATGGTGATGAATGGTGCCCGTTGAGCAAAACTTCACCAAGACCGATTTGAAAATGATTAACGAAGAGTCACCACAGTTCTGTGTTGAGGGAGTTGAATGTAAGAGAGATAAAAGTAAAAAAAATGAATTATTATAATACTTGTACCCCGGCCCGGCCCGATCCGATCCGATCTGAGCTGGCCGAACGGGCGCCTTTCTGAATGAGCAGAAGCAAAGAATGGTGACTCTTCGTCATTCATTTTCATTTTCAGTTGTCGTGTCCATTCGACTAAGAGGCGCCTTTCTTCATGCATGTTCGGGTAGAAACTGAACTTCATTATTGTGAATAGGTGTCATTTCATTCCGGTTCGGTTGTGCAGTATCATTCTCACATACAGTTGCATTCGACGTTTTCTCTCGCTGTTGTACCGCACGAGAGAAAGAGAGACTCGTTCTATCCTGGGAGGCGATTGTCTAACGGCCTTGGTACGTGAATAAGGCTTGCAAATTTCATCTTAAGGACACGACGTGCATTCGTTGGGCTCGAGTACGCTGAATCATTCCGAGGATCAACCAACAATTCTGTCTGAGTCCTGTTCTTCAACTTTGTTGTTTGTGAACATTGTATGATTGTTGTTTTATCAATATACTTTGTTGTTCTTGAACATTATGTTATTATAGAACTTTGTCCTTGCGCCATTTTTTCTTGTTTCCCGAACACTGCCATCTTTTTTATAACAATCTTAAGGCGAATTTTGGGATTAGTGTTCATTGTCATGGTACTCATTTTTTTGTCTCTCGCTAATTGCTAATCAATCTGCCACTTGTTCTGTTGTTGCGTTTTCTCATTGCTTTTCCTTGTTCCAGTGTCATGCATGATTCGTTTGTGTTTGGCATGTGTCCTTTTGCGACGGAATGTTGGTTTCCTGTCACGCAACGTGTCGATGATGCCCTTCTGGAATTCCATGTGAAGTTCGATTCTGTAACATCATTCCATCTCGGGTTTGCGATCTTGTCTAAACAAGTCTGTTTGCATTATCAATGAGCGTAAGCAGTAACTGTGTGGGTTGATTATGTTTTTCGGTTGTTGGGTTGTTTCTTTATTCTTTGGGTGTTGCATATGTGATGTGGCATAGATCAAGGGAAGGAGACTTACTGTTATGCCATCAAGTGTATTCTAAATAAGCTAGACAATGATCAAGGAGATGGTTTAATAGTCGTTAATGCTTTGATTGACATGTATGCCATGTGCAGATCTTTTGAAGTTGCCCGCGCCATGTTTAATTTGATAGCACCGGAGTACAGGAATGTGGTAACGTAGACTGTGATAATTGGTGGATACGCTTAGAAGGGAGAATTTGACGGGTGAGTCGTTTCTTCGTTTCTTTCCTTCACAACGGACGAATTGAATCCATAGCCACGTTGGAGAGGCTCGTGAGGGAGTCCTTTAGCGATTGGGCGGGGAGGGAGCTGACGCTGAGGGACATGCTGAAGTTGGTTCTGGTGCCGTGTTACGACCTGACAAGCTTGGTACCGCTCTTGTCACACCCCAAGTCTTAAAGGATAGGGAAATGACACAGCCGTCCTTCCCAACGAAGAACACAGCCTCAAAAACAAACCACAACATGATACCAACATATAATTTTTCCCAAAAATATATATGTGATAAACAAAGAGGTTGGTTTCCACATCAAAGTTTATCTAATCCACCAAAAAGAACATGTACAACTTATGTTGAGCCAACCCAACAACCAACAACAATCTCATATAAACAACTAATTAGAAATATACCCCAAAATATATACTCCCAAAAAAAATCCTCCTCAGAAGCACTCTAACCTACTATTGGCCGTTGGCCGAGGGACCTGAAAAGATTGAAGATGAATGGAATGAGCAACCACAGCCCAGTGAGTAGTACATATCTTCTAAGCAGATCGAGCAGCTACTATGCAGATATATAAAACAAAATCAAGACTTATAGTTTAACTTCAACATATGATATACATAGATAACCAAATATGAGTTCTTTCATATAAACAAGCCTTTAAACAATTCAGAAAAATACCCATAATAAGGTATGCATCAATGGTCAAGTCCATTGACTAATCTCAGTCAAAACCATATCAATGGTCCATTCCATTGATCAATTTATTGCTCAACATACTACCATGGTCACGACACAACGCCTGGTGACAAGGCAACCAAGATTCCCCCCTTGGTAAGGTCTCCACCTATAAAGTCGGTGGCTCGGCCCAGAAGAATATCCTAACTCGTATGCATACTTACATGCCCTTCGATGGGCTCACAGCTATGTTGAGCATTAACAAAATACATAATAGCATCTTTCACAATCCACAATATCAATTCAGAATCATTATCACAAAATGACTTCATAAAACCAAATATATCTTTCGCAAAGCCAACACATAACATTTCAGCTCATTCGCTAAACAAAAATACATTTCGTAAAGCAATTTTCATATTTTTCACAATCCCTTCCACAAACTAGTTCACAAATGATTGCACATGAAGTACATTCATAAGCCACTTTCAAATCATTTGTAAACAATCAAGGGGTAGTAAGTGCCCAATTCGACTTTTATGCAATAATCAATGCCATTTTGTAACTCAAACCGTACATATTTCATATTGTGTTTGAAATATGAATTTGTAAACTCAAAGAAGATATAGAACCACTCACTTGAGATCGCCTACGACCAAATAACACTTTTGACTCACGCTTTTGAGTTTGCGATCCTATCAAATAAGTAGGAAATAACGTCAAAATCGAACTAAACCTCTAAGTCTAACTACTAGCTAAATGACTCCCACGCTTCAACTAAATCCTTTATCGAATCGAATATCCAAAATTATCCGCAACGCGAAGCTTGATTTTGCCATAACTCCATCTAACAAACTCCGTTTCAAGCAAACTTATAGTCCAATTAAAGGTTATTCAGTGCACTTGAAGACCCATGAGTTGGCCAACCAAAAATCAACTCAAAAACGACGAAATTTTGCTTGAAGGTGCTGTGTGCGTACTGTTCACAAGGCATCTCCAACTTCAAAAATTCATTTCGAGCAAACCACAAGATCAAATCAAGTTCCGTAAAATCTTACGGCTTCACAACACCCTAAATCATCAAAACCCCCAAAAATATCAGCTTTATAACTCAATAATTGGACTTCGTCGTTCATTTTTCATAAAACTTTGAATTTGTGCCCTAACTCGGTTACTATTCCAATTGGACGAACGAAGGGTGGAACACTTACCGGATGTTACAATTCGTGTTGTGTTCGGCTTGGTGAGCTCCCCACGGCATGTGCGCAAAACCCCTCTTTCCTTTTCTCCTTCCTTTCTCTCTTCCTTTCTCTTCTTCTTATTCCCTTTTCTTTTCTTTCTCGCGCGTCCCTGCCCGATCGTCCCCTCCTTCTCCTTTTTATTACTTGACTTTGACTTTCTTTTTCTTTTCCTTTATTTCATTGTAGGGCCCACTTCTTCTTTTTGACCTAGTAAAAAAGAATGAGGTATTACAGCTCTTATTCTCGTGCCGACATGTTGGAGATGGATGGGTTCGACTTCTGGCTCTAGGAGGTGTGTCGGGCCATGTTGGTGGAGCCTGGCATTTTGGAGCCGGTAGAGATGCGGTTAATGGACGGGCGGACGCGGCGCTTGGCTGTGGGAGGGGGACTGGCGATGAGCAACCCCGTGGCTGCGACGATCGCGCGTAGCATAACATGGGGAAGAGAGACGGTGCCTCCTAAAGGATGATTGATGTTTCAAAATATATTTTTCCAGGAATCGGCTAAGCCCCGTGGTTAAATCCAAATGCAAAACGAAACCATGGCGCTTCTCTACATCCGTCGTCCTCTCCTGCACTTGGGTTGAACTTTTTCCCGAGCCCGTGTCTCCAGTCTCTTGACAAGTGACAGAAGGATGTTGAGATCCTTTTGAACTTGTCTGGATCTTGGAGAGATCCTTTTGACTTTGTTCGTGGAGATCACATGCATGTTTTTGGGTCCACGAACTTTCTTTTTCGCCTTCCTCCCTTCGCGTGGGTTTTTCGTGAGTGTAGATGTTTGGCTTCTTCTAGGAACGGAGTGAAGAGGCTGAAGAGACCGTTTTTGTCTCTTTTTATATGCCGTGCACTGATCAAGTCCCAGTATCTAGCTGGCTTGCACCGTAATCGTTCTTTCAAGTCGATGTTTGTTCAGCGGAAGACATATCTGTCTCACTAGAATTTTCCAGTTATAATTGATATTGAGAGTTTGTGAAGAGTTCTTATTGTATGCTTGCCTTTTCTATGTCAACTTACTGTTGGAGGAAGTCGAGAAAAAGTGTTGAGGTTTAGCAGGAAATGCTCCTGAACCATGCCATGTCAGTTGGATTGTTGGGTAAAACCAATTGCAGTTGGCCTAGATGAACCGATGTATGTCTGAAAGCTGCCCCTTGCAGATTTGCTGCTTTACCTGGGTGGCGCAATGGCTGCTGATTTCTTAAAATGAACTAATCGGCTGTGGCTGGTTAATTATCCTCGATATTCTGCAAATTTATCTCTTTCTGAAGATAGTTACTCACTATAGCATTCATTTTGGCAATTGGGCATTAACATCTCAACAAAGTAGGAGATGTATATAATAAAGCTATGATATTATTACTTCTTTGTTTGGAAGAAACATAATTGAAATTGAGGAAGTTGGCCAGTTCCCATATTGGTTGAGAAAGAGGACGAACTCTTTCAAGGTAATGGAGGCACAAGGCATCGTTTTTGGAGTCGTCATGAGTTCTGAATAATTTTATGCTAGAATGTTGACCTTTGTGTATTCGCTATTTTTCTGGGCATGTTGTGTTGCGATTCTGAGCAAGTGCTTTGCATTAAAGTTGTAGTTTATACATAGGGCTACAACATGTTAAAATTCTAGGTCTATACGATGACTTTTGATTCACTTCTGACATGCTTTTGTGTTCGAGTTTTTAGTGTGTGTGTGGAAGTAACCCTATTTTTCTAGTCAATTGGATACTCCTTTTTGACGAATTTACTTAACGAATTTGATCTAGTGATCTTCATGAAAGTTGTAGGTCATGTCTAGGGCTCCAACATACTAAAATTTCAGCTCAATCCGATGTCAATTGGTTTGTCTTTCGGTAGTCCTAATGTGTGATATAATTTTGAAAATTGACCCCCTTTCTCTAGTTGTTAATGATTATGTGTGCTGGATAGCTCAACAAATTTGATATGGACTTCTTTTTAAGAATCGCTTGTCTAGACTTTAACTAGAGATTGATTGAGGGTCTTGACTTTTTTTTTTTTTAACACTAATGTGATTTATGCTTGCACATTGAATAATTGAATTGTTGCATCCTGGTTGTGCATGGAATGTGCGTGTTCGAGGAAGGAATTACCGCGCATAGTAAGTCATGAGGCACGTGTTATTGCACATTGTAAGTCACGAAGTCCCCTAGTAGTAAAGATGTCCTAAGTGAATGGAGAGGAGGTGAATATGAATTTTCTTTTGGGGAAATTTGCTCTGAGTTTGTGTTGTTTCTTTGCTGAATTTACTGAATAGAAGAACAATTCACAGCAGCAAAAACAGAGTTTGCAGCAATAGCAGAACAATGAAAGTGAAACTGCATTCATATATTCAAAAAGACTGAAACTTCTTTTTAAATACAAACCTAAAGCATTGACCATAAACACACGTTGTCCACTAACAATTCTGAAACTAACACTCCTATAAAATAGGACTAAACAACCTCTCTAAAAATAGACTTGAAACAACCACTATCTCCTAAAATATAGGATATGACTTCAACAGAAAAATAAACCGGTGCAAGCCTTGATTCATCAACATTCTCCTCTTAGATCAAGTGCTGCACACTCCCAGCGTTGCCCTGAGAAGTTCAAATCGACCAACATGAAACGATTTAGTAAACATATCTGCAATTTGATTCTCTGAATTGCAGCACATCAATTTCACTTCTCCAACCTTCTGCACTTCTCTCAAGTAGTAATATTTGACCTTAAAATGCTTTGTTCTTCCATGAAATACTGGATTCACTGAAATAGCCAAAGTAGCTTGATTATCTACAAATACTTTTATTTCTTCTTCTTGTTGCAAATGCAGATCATCCATCAACTTCTTCAACCATAATGCTTGATTCACAGCTGCAGTAGCTGCAATGAACTCAGCTTCTGCGGTTGATTGAGCCACAATTTCTTGCTTCTTTGAACACCAAGATTAACATGCCGACCAAAGGTAAAACAATAACCTGAGGTGCTCTTCATATCATCCATTGATCCTGCCCAATCACTATCTGAATAGCCTTGCAACTTAAACTCCTCAACTTTGCAAAACTTTATCCCATATGAAAGAGTGCCTTTCAAGTACCTTAATACTCTTTTTGCAGCTACCATATGCAACTCACTTACACAACTTAAAAACGAGACAAGACACTTACTGAATATAAGATGTCTGGCCTAGTTGCAGTAAAATACATAAGACATCCAATCGGACTTCTATATGTTCTTTCTTCAATAGGTTCTCCTCCATCATTCTTTCGAAGCTTTTCTTTGTGAGTCATTGGAGTACTCACACTCTTGCATTCTTCCATGTTGAATCTCTTCATAATCTCCTTTAAGTACTTCTTCTAATAGATGAAAACTTCATTCTAAGTTTGTCTAACTTCCATCCTCAGAAAAAATGACATTTCACCTAGATCAGTCATCTCAAACATCTTCATCATCTCATGTTTGAATGCATCAATCTGAGCTTCATTACTTCCTGTCACAAGCATATCATTCACATAAAGAGACACCACAACTATGTCAGAGAATAGCTGCTTGATATATAAAGTGGATTCACTAAGGCTTTTTTCAAGCCTTAACTCAGCAAGTGTTCATCCATCTTGCTGTACCACGCTCGAGGAGCTTGCCTTAACCCATAAAGCGCCTTCTTCAACAAATAAACTTTCTCCTCTTGGCCTGGTGTGACAAAGCCTTGAGGTTGCTCAACATAAATCTCCTCCTGCAACACTCCATTCAAGAATGCATATTTTACATCTAACTGATAGACTCTCCATCCTTGTTGAGCTGCTAATGCAAATAACATTCTGATTGTGTTTAACCTTGCCACATGAGCGAAAGTTTCTGAGAAATCCACTCCTCAAACTTGAAAATATCCCTTCACAACCAGCCTAGCCTTGTGCTTATTTATTGAGCCATCAGCATTGAGTTTGGTTCTAAAAACCCATTTTAGTCCAATCACCTTCCTGTTTTCAGGCTTGTCAACTAGCTCCCACATATGGTTCTTTTCAATCATGAACAGCTCTTCCTTCATTGCATTTAACCACCTCTTATCATCTTTAGCTTCACCATAACCTAAAGGTTCCAAAACAACAACATTGCACATCTTCTCATATATATTAGTCAAAGAACGAGTACCTCTAACTAGAACATCATCCACCAGCTCGTCGGATTTTAATGAGATCTCATTGTGCTTACCTTCTGGTTCATTTGTCCAATCACATTCCTCATCTTCCAGGAACTGAACATCTCTGCTGATGATCACTTCTTAGTTTGTAGTTGTTAAATTCTGTAGGATTTCATCACTGAGCTATAGCTTACAAAGATTCCAGTTTCAGCTTTCTCTCCCAACTTGTCTCTATTCACATGTGGGATATGAGAAAAACACAAACGGCCAAATACTTTTAGATTTTTTAGTATTGGCTTGACATCAAACCAAGCTTCAAAAGGTGTCTTATTCTCCAATACCCTTGTAGATAGTCTATTCAGCAAGAAAACTGTTGTGTTTGCTGCTTCTACCCAAAAATCTTTTGGTAGATTCTTCTCATGCAGTAGACACCTAGTCATCTCCATAATAGTTCTATTCTTCCTCTCACTTACTCCATTTTGATGTGGAGAGTAAGGAATAGTAAGTTGATGCTCAATTCCAGCCTCTTCACAGAAAGAGTTAAACCCCTGTGAAGTATATTCCGTTCCATTGTCAGATCTGATGACCTGAATCTTGCAGCCACTTTGGTTCTCAACCCATCTTTTAAACTTCAGAAAAATCTCAGCAACTTCCGACTTTTGCTTCATGAAATAAATCCACCACATTTTGGTATAATCATCAATAAAAATAATGAAATATCTACTTCCATTTAATGAAAGTGTCACTTGTGGACCACATAGGTCTGTATGAATCAACTGCAACTTCTTTGTAGCTCTCCAAGTTGAATTGTTGAAAGGAAGTCTAGTATGTTTGCCCAGCAAACAAGCCTTACACCTTACGATATGCTCCTCCAGGTTTGATAACCCAATTGCCATTTCATTCCTTTGCATGAACAACAAGCCTTTCTGATGAAGGTGCCCCAATCTTTTGTGGCATATTTCTGAGTCACCAGCTTGACATTTGAATTCAACCTGCTCCTTTAGAGTTTAGCAGTCTTTAGATTTCGCATTCAGACTTTGTAACGTCTCAGATGTTGTAACGTCTGGCAGATGTTGTAACGTCTCAGATCTTGTAACTTCTGGCAGATATTGTAACATCTCAGATCTTGTAACATGTCTCAGATCTTGTAACATTTGGTAGATGTTGTAATTCTCAGATCTTGTAACGTCTGGCAGATGTAACATCTAGCAATCTTCTGACTCTAACTCAAACTTTGGATAACGATTTCTAGCCTGACACTTAAATGCCACCTGCTCCTTCTTAAGAGGATCTAGAGAAAAACTCTTATGTTGCATCTTTATCTTGAACATCTCTTGACCATTAGAGTCAAAGATCAAACACTTATCCTTTTCAAATATCACCTTAAATCCTTTCTCTACCAATTGCCCAATGCTCAGCAAATTCTGATCAATTTTAGGCACATACATCACATCAGAAATCAACTTAGTTCCAGCACAACTCTCTATTGCTACAGACCCTTCACCTTTCACTTCTAAGTACTCCCCATTTCCAATCCTTACTCCTTTTCATCACTAGTCATGTGGTTTGTATAGCCACTATCAACTAGCCAACTATCATATGGAGTATTAGAGGAAAAACACGAGATAACAAATAATTGATCTACCTCTTGCTGGACAGCAACTCGTACCTCACCTTGTTGCTGATTTCTCCTTTCTTTGCAGAACTTTTCAATGTGTCCTTGTTTTTGACACTTTCTGCACCTTACATCCGGCCTCTTCCAACACTAAAAGTGTGGATGGTTTCTCTTTCCACAGTGCTTACATGGAGGATGCTTTCCCCAAGAGTTCTTAGAACTGCCTGCATTGCTCTCACCCATAACAGTTTCTGAACCACTGCTGCCATGCTCTTTCTTCCCTTTTTAGTTCTTGCCTTTCCATTCTTTGGCCTACAAAACTCCTTATGTAGTTTCCTCATGCCTCATCATTCTCCTCTGCTCTTGTGCTTGCAAAGCACTAAGCAATTCAGCCAACTTGATCTGAGATAGATCCTTGGTATTCTCCAAAGAGTCAATGGTTGCCTCAAATCTCTCTGGCAATGTGACAAGAATCTTCTGCACCAATCTATTGTTAGAAAGATCAATGCCTAAGACTTTGCCTAATTCGCAATGCTTACCAGCTTATCCGAATACTCCTTGATTATCTCAGACTCCTTCATCTTCAGCCTTTCGAACTCCGTGATCAGATTCAGCGCTTTCATGCTTCTGATCCTCTTATCTCCTTAATATTCAGCCTTGAGGAAATCTCAAATAGCTTTTGCTGATTCACAAGCCATAATTCTACTGAAAATGGCGGGTGAGACAGCAGCATATAAACATGACTTTGCTTTTGCCTTCCTTGTTATATTTTCCTTGTGAAACTTGATTTGGTTGATGGTTGGATTGTCAGGAAGGGGATCAACTCCATAGTCTTGTTCCACAGCTTCCCAATAATCATAGCCCTCTAGATAAGCTTGCATTCTAACTGCCCAGGCTTGATAATTTTCTCCGTCAAACACTGGTGCAACCATTGCTGAAAAACCACTCAAACCTGCCTCCATTTGGCCTTTAAGCTTTTATGAATGGAAGCACACCTCTCACTTAGTCTTACAAGTCACTCACAGCCCCTTAAGATCAAGAGAGCTTTGATACCAAATGTTGTTTCTTTGCTGAATTTGCTGAACAGAAGAACAATTTAAAGTAGAAAAAACAGAGTTTGCAACAAGAACAGAACAAGGAAAGTGAAACTGCATTCATATATTCAAAAATACCGAAACTTCTTCTTAAATACAAACCTAAAGCATTGACCATAAACACACATTGTCCACTAACAATTCTAAAACTAACACTCCTATAAAATAGGACTAAACAACCTCTCTAAAGATAGACTTGAAACATCCACTATCTCCTAAAATATAGGATATGATTTCAACAGAAAAATAAACTGGTGCCAGCCTTGATTCATCAACAGTTTGGTATCATTCACCAGTTTACCCCTCCTTATGCGCAACAAGCTAATGGAGTGGCGGAAAGGTAGAATCGATCCTTATAGGAAACAATCAGTGCATTGTTAGTTAGTTTCAGTTTATCACATAATTTGGGGGGGTGTTTTGACGACGAATTTTATCTTGAAAAAAGTACCCCACAAAAAGACATAGTGAACTCCCTATGAGAAATGGAAAGACAGAACGCCTACCTTGAAATATCTCAAAGTATAGGGGTGTTTAGCTAAAGTTGCGATTTCCAAGCCTACAAGGGTTAAGATATGACTTAAAACTATTGATTGTGTCTTATTAGATATGCTCTTAATAGTAGTGCATATCGATTTCGTGATTCCAAGGTCTCAGATATACATGTTAATACAATCAATGAATCAAAGGATGATACGTTCTTTGAAACTACATTTCCGTATAACATAGTATATGAGTCAATTGGATAACCGAGATAAGAGACACTAAGACAACAAGTGGGTATGTGTTTACACTTGGTAGATGAGTAGTGTTCTAGAAATCATCCAAACAAACTTGCATTGCAAGGTCTACTATGGAAGTAGAACTTATAGCTTTGGATAAGGCTGGTGAAGAAGCAGAATGGCTTCAGAATTTCTTGGAAGACATTCCAAATTGGCCTAAACCAATGCCAGTTGTGTGTATTCATTGTGATAGTCAAGTGGCAATTGGAAGGGCAAGGAATGTCATTTATGATGATAAGTCTCGACACATTAATCGAAGACATGATACCTTAAGACAACTACTCTCTAGTGGAATTATTACAATTGACTATGTGAAGTCAAAAGATAATGTTGCAAAGCCATTAGCAAAAGGCTTAACTAGAGAATTAGTTGAGAAAACATCCAAGGGAATGGGTTTAAGGCCTATAAAATAAGTTTTCATAGTGGACACCCTACCTAAATGATTAGAGATCCCAAGAACTAAGTTCAAAGGGACAACTAAGTTATGTAGACGGTATAATGTACTGTCAATTATTACTCATTCCCATGGAAGGACAGTACTAACACAGGAGGTTAAGCGTAAAGTTCTTAATGATACCGAATTGGGTACAAGATATACCTCGGATTCAAAAATCACCTATGCAAGTGCGAATTGAAGGCCGCTTCTGTGAAAATTCGAAAAGGCCGGTTCTCTAAAGCACTCATGAGACCAAGCGGTGTTCATGGCCAAACCGAACACAATAGTAAGAACCAACTGTATACGAGAGATAGTTGTGTGTTTTCTATTGTCTAGGCTTACATCAAAGGTTGGCAATTCAAAGACATCGCTTCTAGTAACTGATTGAGTAAGTCCGATATGTCTCACTAGGGAAAGTTCAAAGTCTTAGATTGCTTATCCTACTACAACAAACTCTCACCAAATAATCGCACACTGCATTTCATGCATAAATGAAGAGCCATGATAAATGAACTCCTCATTCACGTGGAAGATTGTTGGGGACTTAGTGTCTAAGTCCCCTGAATGTTTATGAATGAGCAGAAGTAAAGAATGGTGACTCTTCGTGATTCATTTTCATTTTCAGTCATCATGTCCATTTGACCAAGAGGCACCTTTCTTCATGCATGTTCGGGTAGAAACGAAACTTCATTATTGTGAATAGGTGTCATTTCATTCTGGTTCGGTTGTGCAATATCATTCTCACATACGATTGCGTTCGACATTTTCTCTTGCTATTGTACTGCACGAGAGAAAGAGAGACTCGTTCTATACCGAGAGGCGATTGTCCGATGGCCTTGGTACATCAATAAGGCTGGCAAATTCATCTTAAGGACACGAAGTGCATTCGTCGGGCTCGAGTACGCTGAAGCATTCCGAGGATCAACAAACAATTCTATCCAGGTTCTGTTCTTCAACTTTGTTGTTCGTGAATATTGTATGATTGTTGTCTTATCTATATACTTTGTTGTTCCCGAACATTATGTTATTATAAAACTCTGTCCTTGCGCCATTTTTTCTTGTTTCCCGAACACTGCCCTATTTTCGATAACACTTTCAATGTAATTTTGTATTAAGCATTCCATTTTCTCGGTAGCTATAATTGTTCATATTATTAAACAATTTGGAAGGCTGCAAAAACAAAAACCATTTACTTTTCAACTAATTGCTTGTAGATGAAATCACACTCTTAACTAGGTAATCTGCGGGGCTTGCTTTAGACGCAAGGCATCACTTACAACTAAATTATCTTGGTCTGTACTGCAGTCCACACTCTGTTCACAGAGCTCATGCTGGAGAAACTGAGAGTGTTCTGCGACAATCTTTTTTTGAAGCATCTGCTATTGCAATGTCAGGCAAGCCATCGGTTATCTTCATAGATGAAATAGATGTGCTTTGCCCTCATCGTAATTCGAGGTAAGAATCCCAAGAATCTTCTACTCTACAATCAATCATTGGCTTTGGGAAGCATTTGGCTATGGAGAAAGCTAAATTCTCATCATTTTAATACGAGAAATGTGGAAAATAGGAGAATGTGGTATAAGCAGCATGAGAATTTTCTTAATCAGTAATAGGCATCACTCTGAAATTAGTAGCAGTGTCCTGGAGAACATGTGTGTAACAGCCGTGTGTTTACACATTTGGATTGTCAAAATTTCAATTAGATCTTGTATGTGAATTTTGAACCAAAAGGGGATTTTATTAAAATTCGGGAAATTTTGAATTAAAGGATAAAATTTTGAGAAATTAAGTTTGAGGTTTCGGAAAATTCAATTTTTGAGAAATTTTGATTTAAAAGGGTGATTATGGGTTTTAATAAGCAATTTCGAGTTTTTAGAAATTTTCGGGGTTTTATTTTATTTTTGTATGTGTTTAAAATGATTATTTTTAAATAAAATCGACTTTAAAATAAAATATGAAAACTGGAAATTGATGGACCAGCTTTGGGATCACGGCCCAAGTCGAGCCAGGCCGCGCACGGGCCATGGCTAGCCCGCGAGAAATTGTACTCAATTAGCTTGGGAAGATGTAAATTCGAATTAAAGGAAAGGCAGTCAAATTTCCCTTAAATTTCGGAAATCCCTTTTATTTCCCTCTATTTTCCTGTTTTCTTCCTATTTTCTCTATTTTCTTTCTATTTTTGCGCATGGGCCGCCTAAACCCGGCCCGGCTTTCTTCCCTTCCTTTCTTCTTCTTCCTTCGCGGGCCAGCTTCTCTTCTCTCCTGGCTCGGCCCAGCTCCATCTTTTTGTCTCTCGGCCCATCGTCTCCTTCTGCACGGGCGAGGCAGCCTTCAGCTGTGCAGGCTGCCAGCGAGGCGTGGCATGGCCACACGGCACACACAGACGCGGGCTTAGCCACGCGGCAGCACACCATGCGCCAGCTAGCTCAGCCCGCCACGTCAGCTTCATCTCCTTCCTCTCTCCTTCTCTGCACGCGAGGGAGACCCGAAAAACCCTAGCTGCCGCCGCACATGAGAGGCTGCCTCCTTCGACGCCGTTTGGACAGTAAAATCATCAGAGATGGACCAAAACACCTTGCCGTTGCTATCGAGACCTTCATCTCTACCTTGGACGCCGAGAAGCTCGCTTTGATTCTCAACCCGAAACCCTAGTTCTCCTCCGTTCACCTTTCCCGAAATTCGGCCGTTCGAGCGAGCCGTGAGCCTCGCCGTGAACCTCGTCAACGCCGTGGAGCTACCCAACGCCATGAGAAGCCTCACCGTCGTCCCCGGCACCCGATTTCTCCCCAAATCAGCCGCGAACCAAAGCCCTGTTCCTGTTTGTTTGTAAAATCGCAGTAAAAGGGACTAAACCGCAGCAAAAGGGCCTAAAAACCGCAGCCACAGCTTGGAGTTGGATCACCGGAGTTTTTCCCTCGCCATTCAGCCGCCATAGCGCCGTCCAGCTGAGCCGTGCCATGTCCAGCCCGAGCCATACCGTCCAGCCGTCCCAACCAGCTTGAGCAGCGACCCAGCAGCTCGCCTAGACTCTGTCTGCCTCGCTGGAGCCAAGAATACAGTCGCCGGATTTCTCGCCGGAGCAACCACCGGAAACCTCGCTGGCGGCCAGACAAGAGCTGGCCGGAAAACCTCCCGTCACCGCCGTCGTCGCCATCGCATCGTGCCAAGCCATACCGTGGAGTTTTGAGCCCAATTAGGAATCCGAATCGTGAAATTGAAGACTAATTTAGACTCGCTGTGGATCGTCGTCACGAAATCGAACTGAAAAGCTTGGATTGGAGGTAAGTCGCCTCCTAATCCCCAATTAGGGCGGTTGCACGCTCTAGTAGTTAATTATTGGCTTAATTGGGTATAATTAACAGCCAATTGATTGATTAGGGGGTCGGTTGGTTGATTAAGGATTCAATTTAGTAATTTTGGAGGATTTAGGGGTAAATTGGTAATTTTAGCCAAAATGAGTGATTTGGTAAAAATTGGATAGCTAGAGGGCAATTGGTGAATTGTTAGCTCTAGTTATGTGGTTTATTAGTTATTGGTGTTGATTTATTAATTTCTAGGACTACCGTTGGTCTTTTCCTAATTTCGGCTATTTACAGCCTGATTAGGATTTTAAGTAATAACTTACTGAATTATAGAATTTGATGATAATTTAGTAATTTAATGACCTTGGTTAACTTTGATAATTAGCGACGTGAAATTTAGATTGGTAATTTGCGCAATTAGAATTTATTTACTGTAGTTTTGCCTAATTAATGATGGATTATCTAAATTGGAATTTCTTCTGGAAATTTAATTATATTGTTATGTTGGTTATTTAATATAATTGATTGGGCAATTGGATGTGATTGATAATTGATTGTGATTGACAATTGACTATGTTGATATTGATTGTGGTTGATAATTGGTTGTGGTTGCTAATTGATTGCGATTGTTATTTATTTAAGTCAATTATTAATTGATTAATTTATTGATTGTAGAATTAATCGTTTAATTATTGATCGAGGACTAGTGAGCTAATTAGACATTAGAACCAAGCAACCATGATACGAGAGTTAGGTTACCTAATCGGATAGGGACCCTAGAGTGAGGGCTCTCCTAATCGAGGATTAGGTGGTAGATTCATTGAGATTTATCTCATTGTTGTTGTTAACCCCTTTTTACAGGTCCAAACCGTGGAGTTCCTCCTCGAGGGCCAGGTGAGGCTGGAGGAGCCTAGGGATGCCGTGAAGTTAGTTTATTTTGTTGTAAGTAGTTAGGGGTATTTTTGAGAGACAATTAATCAACCCCTTACCCATGATTTTTTATTGTATTGTCAATGGGTTTAACTGTTGTACGGTTTGTTTGTAAATACTGAATTAGTTTGTTTAAATTAAGGAATTTTCAAACACCCCAGAATTTGTCCGGGATTATCTATTTGTTTCTGCTGCGTAGTTAATTAATTAATTATTTATTTAGTGAGTATTTAATTGGTCGACGATTATTTTTGGGAACGTCGCAAATTTATTGAACGGTAAGGACTATTGTAACAGCCGCGTTTCGGACTCGGTTCGCATTTACGGCCTTGGGAAAATTTCTGAGAAATTTCATAATTTCCTTTTTATTTTGTGAAATTTTTGAAAGGCTCTTGAATTACCGAAATTAGTGATTAAAAATTTTATTTGGGCCCAAAATGTCAAAATCTTGGTATTGGGAAATTTTAAGAAATTTAGAAAATTTTCCCAAAATTTTACGAATTTTTAAATTAATTTTCCAATTTTCGGAAATTAAAATATTATTATTTTAATTAAATTTCCGAACCGGCCAGCAAACCGACCGGCCCAACCACATGAACCGGGCGGTCCGACGGGGTCGGACAGGACGGCACGCGCCACGCACGCGCGCAGCTCTCCCCTTCTCTCTCTTTCTCTGCGACATTTCCTCGAACAGTTGATGTGCGCCCATCAACTGTTGCAACCGTCGCCTCAACGATCGCCTCGCCGCTGCCACCACCCACCTCTCGTCCTTGAGTGATGGCCGGAGTGATGTGGAGCCAATGGGGGACCTCCACGTTGCGCCGGCGAGCTGATTTTCAGCTCGCCCCCAACCACCCCACCCAGTATACACCGAGCACCATCTCCACTTCCAGCTCACTTTTCTCTCAGCTCGGACCTCCTCTCGCCCCGCCGTTGGTGTCATTGGAGAGTCTGCAACGTCCTCTGTCCGAAGCCACCAACCACTGCCTTCGGTTCCGCCGGAGTCGCCGCCGGTAGCCCCCGAAAAGAGGCTCCACGGTTAGGGTTTTCTGGAAATTTTTCCAGAAAACCGCAGGACCGCAACCAAAATCGGTGAGTTCTTCCTCTTCCCGACCTCCTTAGCTCGATTGGTTACCACCAATCGATTCCTTGAGGTTTCTAGACCTTGTTTACGGTCCTTGATTCGTCCGATTTGCCTTGTGATCGACGGATTTGAGCTCAAAACCTAACCTCTCCTTTGGAACCCTAGACCCTGAGCCGCCAGCTTCGTGGCCGGATCTCTCCCAGCTCCGACCACCTCAGCTCCCGGCACCACCATCGTTCGACACGTCGAAGGAGAAACTTCCAGATCTGACCGGTCTCGAGCTTCGGTTTGGTCGGTGGACGGAAAACAGCGGCCAAACCCGACGCGCCTCGACAACCCGACTCGTGACCCGAGAAGTCGAAAAGAAGACGACCGTCGCCGTTGCCGAAGCAGTCGCCGTCGCCGGAGGCTGGTCAACGGGCTTGACCAACCCAGCCCAGACCCAGCGAGTCAGACCTAGCAGCTCGACCTAGAGGCTAGCCCAGGCTAGGCGACCCGGCCCAGCAAGCTGACCTAGTCACAGGCCGAGCCCAGCCCAGGCAGCCTGCGAGAAGAAAAGAGAAAAAAAAAGGAGAAAAGGAAAAGAAAAAGAAAGAGGCGGCCCGAAAAAAAAAAATTTCTCTTGGCCTTCAGCAGGTGCCTGAACTAGCAGGGTGGAAGACAAGAGACTCACAAGTGAGTGGGCTCTAAACCTTTATTAGGCGCATTTACTGCTTTAGTAGAAATTGGGTATAATTGGCTAGAATGGTTAAAATTGTTAGGATTCCTAGAAATTGTGATTGAATGATTGATTGTTTGATTGATTGACTAATTGATTGATTGTTTGGCCGCATAGAATGGATGGATCGACCGGTGATAGTCTAGTGGTGACGTTCCTCACTGAATGCGAGAAGCACCTTAGTACTATAGTTGGCATGTGGGTACTATAGTTGGCGTGTGGGGGTGCCGAGGGCACAAGCCCTTGAGAAAGTTGAAAAAGTTCAACTTGGGCATGGCCGTGGATTAAGCACCTTGAGATGGTGACGGTGTCGGTCTCACACTTCATATTATTTTTGGGAGTTACTTAATTAAATTAGCAAATTAAATTAGTTTTGCAATTTATTTATTAAATTCGATTATTAGATTATCAGTCTTGCAATTTATTTATTAAATTTGATTATCAGATTATTAGCCTTGCAACTTATTTATTAAATTCGGTTATTAGATTATTAGTTGTGTGGTTTAATCCGATCAATTTACTCTCGGCAACCATGAGACGGGGAGTCTTCCGAATTAGACTAGTCGCGAGTACTAAGCGTAGTATGATAGGATCTTGGGATGTCAGATGTTAAAGTCGGTTCCCTAGCTAGGATAGTCGGACATACTGTATAGAGACTGAGAGTTGGGAGGGACGTCCTAAGGACCCTAGGGTAGGGGTGTTCCTAATTTAGGGTTAGGGTTCGTTCACTGGGATACCAAGTATCTCACTTCACCACCCCCACCATCCCAGGACCCTACTATGGACCCGGAGCAGGAACTCTCCGACCTGGAGAACTAGCTAGAGGAGGAGGACTCCCAGGAGGAGGAGCCATTGGAGGAGGAGCCCATCGAGGAAGAGGACTGGGATCAGCAGGAGCTGGAGGCTCCCTTTAGTTCGGATGAGGAGGTAGAAGACCTGGAGGAAGAGATAGGAATGGTCCCTGACCAACCTATCGATAGAGGGTGTGTGATTAATCAGAGGGGGAAGGACTCCGGGATGGTCATAGAGTCTCAGAGCCAGACCGAGTGGATTTGGAGCATCCCGAAGCAGACCTGATTTCCACACCAACATGTAGTGGAGTACATGGGGTTCCCAGAGACCAAGATGGAGTACCTGTCGGAGCGGTGCGAAGTACCATGGGGAGGCTACGAGTCTGGTTACGATGATCCAGATGGGGGAGATGACTCAGAGGATGGGACAATTATCGACCCGAAGCCTCTTAGTGTACGTGAATGGCTAAAATCAGTTAGTGCACCGTAGGCTAGTCCACCCCTCTTACCCTTCCCCGCAACTTTTGATTGTACAGCTGAGCAGAGGCTCGAACCCTAGGACTTTTGATACTTCCCTTCTGGTCTGATCTATTTTGTATTTTGGAATGATGTGGACCCGTTATGAAGTTATTTGTAATGAAGTAATTTAAGGTTTATTTCTTAGTTCTTGTTCTTAATTTCTGCGATTGAGTATTGGAGTCGGAATTACGGTGGGAGTTGAAGTGAAATTGGATCCTGAAGGGATGGCTACGTCTCCGAAGTATCGGGGCGTGACATTC